>QEYB01001003.1:0-102500 GCA_017562135.1 Dipylidium caninum
CCTCCTCACCTGCTACGCACTACCCAATAAAGAATGGAGCCCCGCATTTGCACTGGAACCTGGCAATATGTGTGTGGAGAGAAACGGGACGTAAGGACGCTTTTAACCGCCTGTCCGAAAAGCGAACAATCTCTCTTCATGGCGCAATGGCGCAAGAAGGAGGTGTGGTGCACACATTGAAAGCGTACGCTTTTGAATGGAGTGGGGAAGATGCTCACGGAGACGGAGGGAAGCAGTGATTTCGAGAGGAGTGAACTGCGCTGTGGTTTCGAATTTCTGTGCTTGAACGCACTTATCCATCAGACTCTGTGCTACCGCGCTGTGTTGTTGGAGAGCCAACTGCCACTTCCACATTCCAAAGTGTCGTTACATGCGCTAGTGATAGGCCGTCTGTCTGTGTCGCTGTGCGCTTCACGTTGTGGAGCAGTGCGAAAGAGAAGGTAAAAATGGAGCATCCAAGTAAATTTGTCCAACTTGCACAAGCCTGGGCAGGTTTGGGGCCTGGTAAGCATAAATTGAAACTGCTTTAAATGACAGTGCTACAGGTCCCCGAAATTGGGCTCGCAAGCTGTATAGGTTTACGGGGTCACGACTGTGTGCTTTCAGATTAGGAGCGAAGGCCTAATTCAGTTAAAACTGCGAAATTCTCGCGAGGAATGCCTGCTAATGTTCATGCGTTAATCAGCTCAAACTTGTAAACATGAAGGAGAAATACGCAGAGCGGATAAAGAATAACCAAATCCAATTGAGCTAGTACCAAATATTGAGCGTCTGTTTATAAGTGAAGGTGCCGCTCCTGAAGCTCTCTTTCGGCGATCGCTGCATCACACGTGGTGTGGCGCGAAACCTCCTGTTTCCGAGTTTTGGTATTGCAGGCCCGACGGGTGACGTAATTTCGAGCGAATAGGTAGGGCGGAGCGGAAAGCGCAGCGAAAGGGGAAATGTGGAGGGGAAGGGAGCTGCTGGAGTGAAGAACTCGGCTTTCACTCCCGCCACTGAACAGTCAACCACTTGCAAATGCGGGAGTTGTGGAGCGAGTCGGGCAACTTCGAACGTCAGGCCGAAATATCCGTATCGCAGTGGTGTGGAAACACTCGCACCTGGATCAGAGGTATTGCTCACATCGGAATTCGTCGCAATGTCATATCGCGTTCGCGTCCAAGTGAATCCACGGTTGCCAGCCTCCACAAAGAGGAATTGTCCGATGGAAATAGCTACATAGTCGAGCCGAGAACAACTGTCACGTAATAGGCGAGACCGAATAGGCAAATAGAACTCAGAAGGATCACAAAGGCAGCATTGGCAGACGACAGGAGAGGTTTTTTATTATAGAGACGCGTTAGAAAAACACAGAGAGGTGCCGTAAAGAGCTGAAAGAGCGATCGCTACTGTTCTAAACGGGGAAGGAGTACTGCCCTGCAAGATGGCCGTTCGTGGTGCAGTCGTAAGACTAGAACTATTCCATATCGATGCAGATGCTGTTGACTCGGACAGCCTGATACTACTTGGAGAAGCTGTGGAAAACGGGATCGTGGTGCTCTCCACCCTGGTGTAATCGCTACTGCTTACAGCAACAGTTGAAAGGCGGAATTGGCATGGCAAATCAGCATCAGACGCCGAACCAAGGCGCATCTCGTAAGGAGCGCACGTTGTGAACGGACTTTGGAGTGATCTCCTGCGATGTATGTGTCATTGGCAGTGATAACCTCGCCAAGGTGCGATTCTCTCACGGCCACCAACGTTCAAATCCTCAATCCGTCTCACTGGGGGGAAAGTGACGCCCGTCGCAAGAGATAGTAGCAGACGGCTACCATCATCTCTTACGAGTTAAACCTCTTCTGAACCACTCTCTCAAGTGTTCATAAACGCTAAAGGCAAGCAAAAGTTGGCGTAAATTCCACATATATATCAAACGAGACGACTGCCTTTCAAGGTTTCGCGGTGATTATTGCGATTATGCGCCGTCTCCACGAAGACGTGGGTCAGCCAAAGTAGGCTTTCTTGGGCGTGTATCCAAGGCCATAACACACGCGAGAATTGAGAGCCCGGATGCTTTGTGTAATAGGAGCGAGCGATGGGCCGCACCACGCACCGTACGATAAATCGATGATGCAATAAATGCGCGTAATAGGAGGGCCCGAGTAGTAATTGGAGTTGCGGAATCATGAAAGGTGGGACAGTTGCGGCGTCGGATTTTTTCCACAAACTAACATGGCCATATTGGTTGGGAGTAGGCTTGAGGGGGGACAGGGGGTCGTGTGTGGGCCAGACCGTAACTTTAATACTCTATGAATTGGCGGAGCTAGTGCGAGAAAGCAAGGGACCTGTTGATGAGTAGGTGCAATACAAGAAGTTGGACCTTGTTGCAATTTCCCTCAGATAACTTAAGCAAAATGATTAGAAGTGGCGAGTGAAAGTAGAAGGGCAGAATACGGTGGGGATGGGGGGTTGAAGAAAAATATTATGAGAAGTGGGGGTTTGTTTTTAATGAGCGCCATCGCGGCTGATCAGGCGGTTGTCGGGCCTCCATATTCAAAGCGTCGGGTGGCGTCGGATGGCGGAGTCGATGTGTTTGCCGGGGTCTGGTGCGGTGCTGCAAGAGAAGCTGTCCATCTCATGTGGACGATCCGGGAAGCGTTGTTGAACGCAGAAAAACTCTGCTTCCAACAGCAGTCTTAGAAGACGTGGGCAAACGCCAGCGGAGGGAGATGCGGGAGCGGTCATCGCGCGTTTCGAAAAAAAACGACACAACTGCGACGTTTCTTAGCAGCGATCGTGGAGGAAGAGGAGGAACGGATTTTGAGAGTCGTGAGGTAAACGTGCACGAGATTCGAGTTCAAAAACAATCTCCGACTGCGGCGGCCGCCTTCGCCTGCTTCTTGACAATGAGGGCGGTGCCAGTGACGAGAGAAATGACGGCGACGATGGCAGCGGTAGATTCGTTTTTACCATTCCCACGACACTACAAGTACACGCTACACTGTGCCCGTAAGATCAGACACCTATTATTGATAACTTGCGATTATGAGAGGAGGAGATTGCCCTCTTTTGTTTGTATAGAGGCATTTGGGTACATAGGTTGTATGACACCTATCGGGTGCATTGTGGCTCTAAGCTTTATTGAAAAGTGTGATCCCATCTTTTGGATAGTATGGTGGGTCTGGCATCTAATGGGCTCG
The DNA here is from genome assembly GCA_017562135.1 of Dipylidium caninum. Lineage (NCBI taxonomy): Eukaryota > Metazoa > Platyhelminthes > Cestoda > Cyclophyllidea > Dipylidiidae > Dipylidium > Dipylidium caninum. Next base: position 3,180 of record QEYB01001003.1, read on the forward strand.
AGTCTTTGTCGAAGGTGGGCGCGAAACCAGCACCCGCTGAGAGAATGCGCTCAAGAGAGCGTGATAATCGTCGGCCACTGGTAAGAGTACGACGCCTTCTCTCCTCATAATTGCCTTCTGTCCTTTGTAAAGTAATTGTCGCACTGTGTATTTATTACACTTTGACTCTGTTTATAACCAGAAAGTGCTAAGAAGACATTGTTTAAATGCCTCTGTTTGTGGGCTATCCTTTCGGTGGATGTTCGAAGATATGGGGTAGGAATGGGTGCGGTGAGCTGTGTAGGGTGGGTGTTGCGTTGATGACTTGCATGTGCTGATAGGCTTGTGTATGCGATGCGTGGGCTATGCGAAAGAATTGGATTGGGCGAATTTGGCTTGCCAAGCTGCGTTTGTGAGTTATACGAGAGAGAAAGACGGGAGTGGTTGCGGGAGCCAGGCCGTGTTTGAGGCCTGACTGGCCAAAGGAATGCGTCGCTGCCGGACGTGGTGTTGCGGGTGAATTGAGTTGTAATTTTGCTTACTTTGGTGTGGGCAACTTGAAAAGTTAGTAGGTCCTATTATAGAAGAGAAGGCTTAAATTTGTCTTTATTCTTGCTTGGTGATAAAGTTCTTTTTTGACCGCATGATGTATGTTGATAAAGCATTGCATTGGTGATCTAAGTCCGGTTTGCTGAAGTGTAATGCAAATAATGGAGTTGGATCGGGTCAAATCTGTGGGGCGATAGTTGTTAATTCTGGCACGTAGTAAATCGGGGCCGGGGATTCGGGGGGGGAGGAGGTGAGGACCTGATCCTCTTTTCCATTGACTTGTGTATCTGTGGGGTGGGATTAATTCTTGTTCAGTGCCGGTCTTAGGCGATGCGGGTGTGTGCGTTGTCTAGGGGCATACGTCACCCGAAATGGGCTGATGTTGGCGCACATCGAATCGTGTGTTATGCACTCTGCTGGCTCTTTTAGCATCAAAGAAATGGGGGGTTGAAAAAATCGGTCTTCTTCCCAATTCGTCAACATGGGAAGCGAGGCAGGCGTGTGTGTGCGCTGGTGAGTTTCTTCTGTAGTTAAGTTGGGGTCCGTAAGAGTGGTGGTTGATCTGGTGATCGGGAGGTTTGCTGCCGTCGGGTGTCCCGGGGAGCCGTTTCGTTGGAGCAGTGGAGTCGGTCTGACTGGCCTCCGCGTTGGGCGTTGTGGTCGACTCGTCCCTCCCACTGGTGCCCTGCCTGTGGTGGTAGTTTTGCCTTGCGATCCCAAGTCAACAGGGTTTGGGTGTGATTGCGGTGCGTGAGGAGCAGAAGAACGAAAATCAATGGAGACAGAGAAAACTCTCGGAGGGGATGCTACGACGGATGTTGGATGGACGTTAGTGCGTCGTCTGGAATCGCGGACAGAAGTATGTATATTTATATTTACGCAGTGATTAATTTGCCGCAGTTGTGGATTGGCCTTTGGTGGAGTAGCGGGTCTGCAAGGAGCTGATGTGAGAGAGCCAGGCCTTCGAACAATATATATCTTAGGCGGCGTGACTTGTAATAGATAGCTGGTGAGGGCTTCGTTCTATACAATTAGTAACCGGTGAAGACAGTAATTGTTGGCTCGCTGGTGCCGTATGTAGAGCTGTCTGCGCTGGAGGGGGTTGGTTGTTGCGGTGAGTTCGTTCCACCTCGTGGCGGACAGTCTGTCTCACGACGTATGTAGACATGTAGGAGTTTGAACTTGTTCGAACTTGAAAGTAGTGTGTTGACGCGTTGAGGTTAACTCGATGTTGGATGGCTTTTCACTGCACACATCTTTTGCTCCGAAGAACGCACCCGTCAGCGGACGAACGTGGAGTCCCCTCCGGCTGCCCACTGGCGACGAGTGTGAGCGAAGGTAGCTTTAAATGGCTCCCGGAGCAAGTGGATGGTTGGGTGTTTTTGACCTGGTGGGTCTAGTGATGTGGTGCAAGTCACAGTGGTGGTGGTGGTGGACGCTGGGTTGCGGAGCCGCCACCGCTGAGTGCCGCATTGGGGAATGTGCGTTGGCGATGGTAACAGGATGGCGGAGCGCTTCCAGTGTCGCTGTGTGTCGCGCGGGTCGGTGGAGGGTGCGTCAGTTGCACTGTCCAGTTGGCTGCGCACTCCGCGGCTCCCTCCTTGGTGTGATTTTAGCAGCGGGTTCCATTTTGGATGGAAAGAGATGCGGAAGGCGAAGGGCGGGCAAAGAATGGGAGGTGGATGTATCGACAGCATGTATGCAGTATCGGGGGTGGGTTGATGCTTCCGGATGTGGAGAGGGAGCGAGGAGCCTTGGTGAACGTTGATTGCGTTGACAGCGCAGTAGCAGTGTTTGAGAATCGCCTTTAGCTGAGTTTTTTACCCAACCAACTGTTGCCAGGTGTGGGGTAACCTAAGCGGAGTCGTGTTCCGAATTGGCTCCGAATGAGATGCGAGGCGATTTGCGGTGTTGGAGACCGGGTTATCGCGCTTTGTTCCCATGTACTGCAGCTAATGTGCGTGGTGGTCCATATTTCTATTTGCCTATCGGCCTAGCAAGTCTTCGACATTGCGGTTTGTTTTAGTCATGAACTTTTAGATGTTACAATTTCTGCATCGTCTACTTACTTTCTTGTTCCCATTTGATTTGGTGTGGTGGGGAAGGAGCCAGCTTCAACCCTTCAATGTTATTGACTGTGGAACCTGACACCGGCAAGCAAAATTGTCTGGGGCTTTGGTGGCACTGCCGGTGCGTAGGTCATTCCCGCCCTCTCCCGGCTAGTGTTACTTCGTGGATCATCGGCACATGGCCGACCTCCGCCATCAAATCTCATTTTCAACACTCATCCTGCAGCTGTGAGGGTTAAGTGCACACGCGTCGGGGCTGAATCCTCAACGGCGTCATTCGCCAGGAGTCCGAGTGCTCAGAACTCACCACGTGAGTGATCAGGTGTCTGCCACTTGGTGAACAAATCACCCCAGTCAGAGGGGAAGGGGACGACTGGCGATTTCAGGACATTCGCTAACCCACAACCAGCGTGGGATCCGCCTCCACGTCGGTGCACCCGCCATCGACTCGCCTCAAACCGGCGTTTCGAGCCCAACTTCATGATGCCGACATTCACGAAAAAAGCGTCAATTGCGGGCTCCCACGTAGTCAATGCATGTTCGTCCTACCTCCGGAGCGAGACTGTAAAACCAACTCAACCCAACCCTTCTATCCCGATAATAAAGGTCTTCCCAACAGCGACAGGCGAAGTCATGGTCCGATTAACCGCTGATCGTCTGAAGCGTAGTCGAGACCATCACGAGTAAATTGGATGCCCCGCGACCCGTTTAATGCCTCCAGACTGGGATTCGGCGCGAGAACATAAACCGAGAAAGTGCCTGACATTGGCATTAATGAAAAACAAACTTCGACTTGTAATTGAACACCCTCGAACAACAATATAAAATTTATTCACGGACAGAGTAGAACAGAACTAAATGTAAGGGGGGAGGGGTGGGAGAGGTAGTGAAATAGTATCAACAAAGAGAAATGCACTATCAACCACTGCACCAGTAAAGCGACCCAACTATCAACCGTCTCGGGGCAGTCGGGCCAAGAACTCGTCCATATCGTACTCCGCCGCGTATTCTGCCGCTTCTGCGTCACCCCAGCTCGGTTCGTCCGAATCTCCGCCTGATGCGCTCAACAAGGCTGAAGCGCCTTCCCGAGATGCCGCGGCCATGTTGTCGATCAGTCGGCTGGTGTCCATCTCCCCCAGGGCTCGATTGTCGGGTTGAGAGACGAGAGTGCGCGCCAGGTGACTTTTGAACGTCTGAAGGCTCATGATACGCTCCTCGATGCTGTCTGCAGTGATGAGACGGAAGACAGATACGACACGGCGCTGGCCAATGCGATGCGCCCGGTCCATGGCCTGGAGGTCACGACAGGGGTTCCAGTCGTGCTCCACGAAGATAACCGTATCCGCGCCAGTCAGGTTCAGGCCCAGACCGCCCACCGCAGTGGTGAGAAGGAGGGCGTCGATTGAAGGATCGACATTGAAGCGCGAGACCAGAGCCTGCCGAGCCGCCAACGAGACACTACCATCCAGACGCAGGTGCACGAGGCTCTTAAATTCAGCGCTGTGGGGAAGACAAAATTACACCTACACATCATTCTGGAACAGACAACAAGGAAATAGAGGAGTAGAGAAATGAAGGAAAACTTACTTGAGCAGGCACGTGACAAGATTGAGCATTTTCTTCGTCTGGAAGAAAATCAGAGCACGATGTTGCCTCAACAGCTCATTTTGCTCCTCACTGTCCGATCTCACCAAACTATCATCTGAGGAACAGCCTTCGCCGTTGTTAGTGCCACTTCGAGAGTCCCCGAAACCGCAGTCCAGCAGAAGTTGTCTAGAAATATTATGGGGCGAGAGAACGAAGGGGAATAGTAATTGTTAGGTATTGAACCCAAAAAGGGGACAGCACAATGGTTAGGAGGAACACATGCCTCCAAAAATGAAGATCTCAGTGGCATTGCAGTGAATGTACAAGGCAGGGGGAAAGGGAGGTCTGCGGTCTAGGAGAGTTATGGACGTTCAGTGCAACTCCCAAATAGACTTAATTTGATTTAACAGTTCTGGTGGAAAGAGGCAGCTCTGGCGATTGAAATGGTAGTAGCGGGGTTTAGGGAAAGTGACTTACTTTAGAGCCATCAACTTCCCCGAGAGATGGAAATCATCCAGACCGCTGCGCTCGCCGGTGCAGTTCTTCAGCGCCCAGTCATAGAGAGGGTGCTCGGGAGTGAGCACCAGCCGGGGGTGGTTGCACACCGCCAGGAGGTACTTGATCGACCGGAAACCGCCATGGCCACCAAGCCTGGTGCTCGCGGTGCCGGAGGCGGAGGTGGACTGATCCAGAGCCAGGTTGAGGGCTTCCTTCCCCTCAGGAGTCTTGGTGAAGGTCTCGTAGAGCTTAGACTATGCAGACGGCGATCGAGTGGAAGGGGAGCAGAAAATAAAACACACGAGTGCTGATAAAGTTGAGCGACGATGGCACAAGTAAGTGAACACAGCTGGTCGGGATGAAGAACACCCGAAGGGAGGTGCATTAATTAATTCAGCACACCCTCTGCTATATGTCTACGCTTCCTATCCAGCTGCGATGCGTTGAGGCACCACTGGGTTGGAAAGGAGACACGGTAAGCGGATGGAAACACGAGGACACCATTTGGTGCGCAGGTGTTGGTGTCGTCTGCAGAAACAACGGTTTGGTATAATTCGTTCCAACACACGTCGCCTATGCCACTTAAAACAAAGGAGGGGAGTTGGTAAGTAAAGCGATCTGGCGGAGATCGCATGCACCAAAAGGACTTAACGTGTGATGAGGAAAGGAAGGAAAAGAGGAGCTACAAATAGGCTGAATGAAGAGGAGGAAAAAGCCATGAATATCAGACTGACCTGGAGGGGAGTCATATTGCAGAGATAGTCTTGGATGACCTTGGGGGGAAGGTCTTGCAGGACCTCTTCTTTGAGACGCCGCAACACGAATGGCGTGACGATACGATGCAGCTCCTCCAGCGCCTGTTGGCCTACGAGGAAGTAGAGAGAGATTACTCGAGAAGCAAAGGTGCAGTTGTGCCCCGGGACACTAAGCGCCCACGACTGCTGACAGTGCTCATGCTGATTTTGGATAAACACCTTTATATTCGGGCGTTTCGCAAAGCATCTCCTAGCTATGGTGTTCTCGAAATTGCGCTCGAAGTAGTTCCTCTGCTGTCTCCGAGGCAAGAGTCGCTACCCACGATGAGATGTGCACCCACTCAGTGCGGCAGCAGTTCGCCATAATTGTAAATCTGCCCGTGAGTGTTGAGTGAAGTTAGGAAACGAGTACTAACTGATCATTGACCTTCCAGGTATCAAAAATCCCCACAAAGTTATGTACTAATTAGCGAGGCCCGGATAAGATCTATCCAGACTCGGTACATGAAGGGGCAGTAGGAGCTAGAAATAAAGGGCGGGAAAAGACGAGGGACACACCGGGAAAAAGGGCGCTTGAGGGAAAACGGGCAAACAGGGCACGATAATTTGAAGCACTGAGGTCAAGGGGATGGGCGGAGAAGAGGACACTGGACCAAAAGTAGACCATTCGACGTGGTCTTAGCGTTAACCCCAACGACATTTCTCCCACATCCCCCTCCCCCCCCCTCCCCCAGGCCTGCAGGTCAGCGAAGCGTGAGCGTCCGCCTCAAACTTCCAACCGTTTGGCTTCGAGGCAGATTAATGAGGGCGCGAGTGGCCACTGCGAAAATGCCTAATAACACGACCGGTTTGGAGGAGGGAGTGTTGCCATTTCAGCTGATGAAGGGCCAATTTGTAATAAATTAACTATTGTCCACTTTAGTGTCTTTGTCCTGTACAAGATCGTTTATCCGACGCTGTGACCGGTAAAATTTCTGATTAAATCTGCGCCTCAACGTCCGATCGCTCATAAATTTAGACGCCCTACAGGTTAATAATCGTTGATTTTTCAAAAAACCAAGTCATCTTGACTTCGGCGTAAGGTGGAATTTTCTGAAGAATCGACGATTTAACAACAAAAGACAATATTTCTTTCTGCAAAGTAGCTGTTTGTGAAAAGGGTAAAAAAAAAATTACAAATGAAAGCTGCGATGTTGCCGAATGCAAAGACCTCACCTGCTCGTTGCAGCTGGACGGTGGCTTTGGGACAGCGGCTCCCAACGAGGGGACGCGCGAAACGTGCGTTGAAGGCGGCCTCGGAGGGGGCAAGGAAACCCGGCATGAGGAAGTCAAAGAGGGACCAGAGCTCGCTCACTCGATTCTGAATCGGCGTGCCCGTCAAGATGAGACGATGGCGAGCGCGCAGTCGCTTTACGGCGCACGAGATCTATTCCCGAGGAAGGGGAATCAGCGGAAGACAAAAGAGAGGGGCTACAGTCGGTTGTTGGCACATGCGTAGTGAGGCCACAACAAAAGTCTGCTTTATAATGCGCAGAGAAAAGTGATTTAGACAGCCCAAAGTACCTGTTAGTTTAGTGATTATAAAAACTTTGTGTGGCTCAAGGGACGATAAACTTGCTGATTAATACAAGTTATTACCTTCTGTTCAATGGTACTGAGACACCTAAGGCAAGAGATAGAAGTCAAGATAATTTTGTGGCAAGACGAAAAAAGTATAACGATGCACACCTCAGCGCGAGGTGTCTCTTTCAATCAGCACTAGGGAAATTTTAGAACCGTCTTCCAACAAATTGCGCCCAATTCCCGCATATTTAGAATGAGCAGATAACAGGCTTCGTGGTATGAGGATGTCCCAACTGTTGTTCGCCACAAACATGATTTATTACGGCGATTTTGTGCACAGCTCGGTTTTCAAACGGGTCTATAGAGCTCGAAAATTAGTGACGAAATGTGCGCACTTAGTTTCAGCCTCCAAACAAAGGTGATGCGTCCTAAGTCGTGCAATGCGCTTCTTCCTGGACGCCGGAAGCACAGTCTGTCCGGCAAAGATTCCGCAGGCAATGCCAAAGCGGGAGAGAGGCGGGTGAATCAGGAAGGGTGGTGAGGCAACTAACCTTCGATTTGGCGTTTTTGATTATGTGACCCTCGTCGAGTATCAAGTACTCCCAAAATGTCTCTCTATGGGGAGAAAAAATGAAGGGAAAAAGTGTACACGCGGACATAATGCTTGAAAAAGCGGAAATATAACGAAACCGAAGTTAGGAATGTTGACACTCACTGGAAGAAGGGGAGATCGTTGCGAACCATTTCGTAGGTCGTGATAAGAAGGTTGCACTGCCCCCAAATGCTCTTCTGGAGTCTGTACGGTATAATCGGAAGGAGTAATGAGGATTATTAAATCGGTTGATTCAATATTCAAATGGGAGAAGCAAAAAGTTGAGGATTTTTGGCAGTGACAGGACCTTTTAAGGGTAAACGCAAGGCAGTTTCATCCTCATCGGGAAGTAAGTTATGGGCACAACAGGTATGGCACGATGGTGATGTTGTTTTGCAGAACGATAGGGGGAGGTGAGCATAATTGGGTCAGATTATGAGGTAGATTCGTGAAAGACTCGTTCGGAGAGGCTACCCACTCCCCGTCCAGGCGCTTTGCTCAAATCGCACCTCCCTTTCCGCCTCGAAAGAGAGTTGACACTCTCGTTGGTCGATGACACCATTTAACGAAACGAGTCTTCACTTATTCATAAATGCCCTCACTCGTCGAATCATCCACTTTCACTACGTTTCTTCGTCCATCAGCACAGCAGATGACACGGGCGTAGAGCCATTTTAATGGTGATTCACCCACTTGCCATGTTATCTCCCTCCTCTGACCACGTCTCCACACACGCACACACACACACGATGCTGAAGTGGTGATTCAGTCATGTGTACATTGGGGATGGGGCGAGGCAAGGGAGGGCGGCAGGTAGGCAGAGAGAGAAAGGGAGGGAGGCGGGAAGAGAATGAGGGCGGAGAGAGGGATTGACCCCCGCAGTAACCTCCTCTGCCAGCCGGTTATGCGTTGAGTCACCTCAGCTGCAGTCCCGGGGTCAGGCACACAACCCACCGGTCCACCGGCCACGGATGCAATCACCGTCACGTTGGGGGTGGTGGTGGTGGTGGGGTCGCTAACAGTCGGGACGCGGACAACCCGTGGACGGGTCACTCCACATGAAAAGACACCGGGACACATCACAGAGGGCGATGGTCTTTTCAACTCCGAAACACAACACACCAACTGCCCCCCGGGCCCCCGCCGCCCAACGGACAGCTCACCGGACCGTGGCTAATTAGCTACAAGGGGGACGTACGCGACTCGTTGATCAAGACTGCCCACGTAAACACGCGGGTCAAGCAGTCTCCGGTCCGGAACGAAACGCTTCACCTCACCCTGCCAATGTGCGCACAGAGTGGCCGGACAGATGACCAGCGACATGCCCACATCGCCGCCGTCATCGCTCGTGTCGGCGGACCTGCGATGCGCACAAAGGCGGCTGCGGTTGCGGTCGCCTTGGCTGTGGTGGGAGACAAGAGCACAAATGGTTTGCAAGGTTTTGCCGAGACCCAGATCGTCCGCGAGAATCCCGTGCAATCCGTATTGTTTGAGAAACAGTAGCCAGTTCACACCCTCCTATTATTGAAAATGATAAATATAAATTGCTAACTAAACTCGGCATTTCACCTGTTCATTTGTTATTACTGCACGACGCTTTTATTTTCAACTGAAAACATTACTATCACGAAAAAACGTATTCAGACGTGTACAGCTAGGCGGCTGAGGCCTTGCGCAGCAAAGATAATTGAGGTGGCTACGAAACCACAAATGACTTTTCACATCCTCTTAAGTTTGAAATAAAATGACGAGGGCTGGGAGGAGCGAAAATTAATTCATATGTCCAATCCGGAATCAGTTCAAGTGAAATATAACGAGAGAAGGAGGTTTAGGGGCAAAAGAACCCACAATGTCTGTTAGTGGCGCTATAAAGCGACAGCTGCGATCAAACTATTTCGCAATTTAAGGAAAAAAAGGCAACCAAAAGTTGTCACTCAAATTATTATAAATTGGCTTTCACTTGATGCAAGCAAATTTACCACAACCTATCTTCTCAAGTGAAAGGGGAACTCAAGCAGGAGACCATCGAACTGAAATCGCCAAAACTGTGTGCATCAAGAAATTCTCCACCTGTCGAGGTATAGCCGAGGACTTAGCCTAAAATCAGCGTACCTGTTGATAGGGACGAAGTTCTGCATGGATATTCTCATCCGGGAGGTAGAGATTAATGTCATTTGGACGTAGCAAACACTGGACGAAGTGGCGGCCCTTCTCTCGAGTTGCCCGCAGGGTTGGTGGGAGGCCAGGGCTGGGCGGTTCCGGAGCGGATTCCTTGAGAAGAATCAGAGACCAACAAGATTAGCCAGCCTCATGGCAGGAAAAACAGACGAAAATTTGAAATTACTCCGCACTCTTGACAGGGCGTGGAACAAAAGTGAGGCTGTTGAATCCGGAGATTGGAAACACATAACCGGAGGTAAAAGACCGACCATTTTTTTTAATATGGTTGCAATGACATTTCAGACAAGTGAAAAGGTTCCTCGTTAACTTCATATGCGGACAACGATGTCGGATTACGTTAGGTAAACCGTTTGTGTGGAGACACGGTCCAGTAAGAACGGACGTTCTAATGCCGCGGTCAAGCTTTTTCGCACATTCTACTTTACGGTTAAAATAGTCTTTTGTTTTGGCATGGCGGAAGGACGTCAGGACGTCAACAGCAGCAGCACAAAAAAGGACCTTTACATCGCCGCATGCTATTTGCGTTCAGTCAAGGAATGGGGGCCGAACGAAGCAAGGAAAACGGCTAAGTGCACTTGCTACAGCGTTTTTACGGCTAAACAAGGGTCACGGATGATTTCAGGAGTTTACAAATGCCAAGAGGAACCTCGGAGCCGTTAGACGGAAGGGGTGCCCTCACAACACTTGGACGACGGTATCCTGAGGACAGTGGCGATTCTGGCCATCCCCAAGCTGTTAGGGAACTGTCACTGGGAGGCGGTAGCCCATAGTCTGCAGGACAGAATCGTCTTGGCCTCACAGGAAATGTGTGCAGGCAAAGACGGCACTCGCTCAAGGGCGTGCAACCCATGCGCCTCTTCTGCCTCGGCACTAAATCTCTCCACTTTTGCGCCGAAATGCCCTCGGAGAGGAGAAGCCGGTGCTATACAGCGATCCTGCTCAGACCATTACAGCGGCTGTGTATTGTGTGAACAGGTCGAGGGAGGGAGACAAGAATCCTCAACAAAAGAATCTGCTGGTCATTGGGAAAACAAAACCCCCCACACGGCAGCACCTCGAGGCCGCAAAAAGAGGCAGCTCATGCTGCCTCATCCACTTTATTCAACGCATCTCGTGTCGTCGCATTACCGCATTTTCGGCTCGTTGGAGCATGCGTTAAGGGGTAAAAACTTGGGCAATATGGAAGAAATAAAAACGCGCTTGGAAAAGCTTTTCAATCCAACAACTGCCTCTACGCCGATAAAAGGTGCTAAAAAAAAACGATGGAAAATATTTTGTTAATTAGAATGTGAAATTTCCTTAATAAGCAAATGTTTACTTCTGCGCCATGGGAAAAAGATTTCGTTTACCTAATACGCTCAACTGACCTAAGCAAATGTATATATCGCTGACTTGAGGTGGTCTCGAAAAAAGCATCTTCCTCTGCCATTGCGGTTGTTACCATCGCCAAAACCATATGGGTCACCTTATTTCAAACTCTTATGAGAATCCACTCAAAGCAGCCATCTATTCACAAAATGTTGTAAGTCTGTTTGGGTGTTTTCATAAACAGGTAACAGCTCGTCGAAAATACGCTCCGAGAAATGGACAAATTTGTCTTTTGCTATCCCCTTTTCACCTCAACTTCAACTGTGGTGATTAGCATTCATTAAAGCTCAGTCCTGCCGTTATCACGGTGTTAGAACTGCTTTGCCCGTCTTCATGCCAACCAGTAAAATCCAAGTCCTCCAAGATACGACTGACCTGGTGTATGACATCAACTAACAGTTGGCCCATAGATGGGCGAGAAATTCGCGCGGTTGAATTTTGTAGGGGTGAAATGACCTTGCAACTCACTTCGAGAGGTAGAAGAACAAGGAGCTTGGTGAAGACGTTGGAGGCTAGGAGTCGCACATTGCTACGCGGATCTGCAAAGTGCGGCAGCACGAGAGACGTCAACATGACTACCACGTAGGCTAAGAGTGCCTGGAGCGGCGTTGAGGTAGAATTGCTGCTGGAAAGTTTACTGGAATCGTCAAGACTGACACCGTGAAGGCGTGGGGAGAGGGGTTGTTCACAGGGTACTAGTTGAAGATTGTAGAAAACCTGATTCTCCGCCCGTGGAGTCAAAATGCAGTCGATAATGTCTGGTGAGTAGATGAGTTGAGTCAAGTACTAACATTTAATTGTTGTAATGCAGACCCTAAACGGAGCACTGAAAAGTTAAAACCATTTTTTCGAGGTAAAATATAACCAGAAATGTTCAAGTAGTCCGATTCGCTCGCATTAACAGGATCCATAAATCGACGTCAGCTGAACGCTCTTGAGCAAACCCAAGCGGGTGAATAAACAAAGGGCAACAAGCTACGCCACAATTGTCCTCATCGTGAATTCAGCTCGTCAAGCAGTATGGGAAGACACCACTGACCACCACAAGTGGGTACATTTGGGAGTGACTGGGCGACTTAAATTTCGTGGCCACGTAGCTATCCAGCATACAAGGGTCACTTTTATTTTGTGATCGTGTTCCTCCAAGGTAGGCATTGTTCTACGCTACAGGACATCCAAAGTGCTAATTTTCGGGAGCCGGTAAAATAGAGATGTAACGTCGGCTTATGAGCGCGCCTATTTTAAAGATTTTGTACCAAGTTTAACGAAGGCCTGTGGTCCTAATGGAGCAAGTCTCGATTATAAGGATACGATAGACGGCTTCCAGGGCGGCCACTTTGTCCGAATCCGATGCCGGGCTGTCGGAAGAAGTGACCAGGAGGAAGAGGGTGTTAAGAATTATGACAATGAGGACGGAATGGGAGGCGGAAAGGACGGCGAGAGTGTGGGCTGCGGTGAAACGAAGGCGCGGCGATGACGAGAGTTCGAAGAGCTGGGAGAGAACGTCGTGTCCGTGAGAGAACGCATTGTCAAAGAAACCAGACCCGTAATGAGACCTGTCGGGACACTGGTACCGGATGACGGCAACGTAGCAAAAATTACTGCTGGCAAGAGGTGGAGGGATCGGCAAAAAACTTCCAGGTCTGAAGATGCTTTTGGATTTTTATCTAGAGGCGATGATAGAGGAATAAGAGGTAAGCTGATAGATAAAAAAACAAGCAGATGATATGTAGCGGTCCGAGAATGAATTAACAAAGGGGAGAATCGGATGTGGGGCCGATGAAGATCAGCGACAGCGAGGGAATCAATTGAAATGGCAACATAAAGCGAGTAGGGGGATGCGCAAGGAAAGGTGTGCCGAGAAAGAGCCAAGATTTCAAAAATCCCCGGTAGGCTTAAAACTAGCTCACCCCGCTCGACGGAAGACACGTTGCATTTTTTCTGCAAAAACTTCACGTCTTCAGCAAAATTGCCGTTCGAAGAAGTTCCAGCCCTCCGATGCAAAGCAGCAAGAGGTTCAAGCCAAAGGATTTGCCACAGAGTGGGTAGTCTTTGGGGTAAAATCTCCTCCAACTTCGCCTTTGTGGTGTCAATGTCGGTAGTGAAGGTTCGCAACAAGGCGAATAACGCCATAAAACTGCCACATCTGCGAAGTTGTTGTGTGGATTGTTTCCTACCCGCAGCGGGTGCAGTTGTTGACGAAATAGCCTGAATGAACGCAGACGAGGGGGCGAATGAAGCAGTTGTTGATACTTTTATGCCTTGTCGACAGACTAAATTTTAAATTAACATCACTATTTTTGTCCTTTCCACTATCTATTCCCACCCTCTCAGACAGCACATTGAGCCTTTACACGGGAAGCAGCGTCACTTTTGGGCATATGAAAACCCTCCAATACGCCGAAAAGCAGAAAAAAATTGGCAACAGAAAGAAGAAACCTATTCACGTACATAATAAACTTAATGGAAGATTGTGATCTTGCTAAACTCAAGATCTCTTACATGATCCGTTGTTACTTCCAACCCAAGGGAGGACATATGTGCGCACATCGCTTCCCAATCAAAATAAACATTTGTAGAAAACCCCAAGAGTTAACACAATGTCGCTGTCAAATAGGAAAGCAGACGAACCGTGGTGGAGCAATTATTACCACCGCCACCTCCGCAAACGTCGTCCTTCTCGCCGTAGGGGATGGTCTTTTCTTCCATCAACAAAGCAGTTAAGCATATGCTTTCACCATCGCCTCCTTTCACTGTTTTGTCAATTAAGGCATCTAAAAAGAGATTGAGAGAAGAAGATGCGATGGGTAAAAAAATAATTTTGCGAACAAGAACAAACCACTTCATGATCTGTACATTTGGGACACGCTAGTGTGACAAAGTGACAAACTGTCAGCGCTCGTGGAGGGGTGGAAACGCAAGATGGTGTGCGGAGGGGACAGACATTCGCGAGAACGAACGTCATACTAATTACAGGGAATCACTACATTTGACATAATCGGTGACAAGGGTGGGAGACGGCAATAGCTCAGTGACTGATCATTTCATCGCGTGAGAACTACTCCCTGAGCGGGCCAATGGCAAGTAAATCGACTATGAACAGCTCTTTGACGAAACACAGTTATGGTAGTACCCTTTCTTCCAAAAAATGAGTAGAGAAGAACTAGTGATTAGAATAACAATGTAGTAGCAGACAGGATTATACAGGGGCACTTGAGAAAACCCAGCCGCGCAGAGCAAAATCTTAGTGGAAGGCATCTCTTTGAATTTGGTAATATCTGACGAAGTCTCACACAAAAAGCAAAAGATCCTCCCCCCGCTCTCACCCTTCAATTCTGCATGAATTGTCGTAAGAAAAAACTGTCCATCGCAATCAAAAGACAGTGGGACAAAAAAGGATGAATTGCATAAAGCACAGTAAGACCTCTTTGGGATTAGAAAACCACTTAACTGAGAAATATCAAAGGAATAGCATCCATCATCCCAATTTCTCACGACTAAAGATAAGTGGCAAATTAAGCTGCATACACACTTGGACGACTAGAAAGAGGCTTCCTTATACCAATGCAATAAGGAAGTTGTCATTAAATCAGACCAAATAGGTCAACAAACAACGGAGAGAGAAAACTTTCAACAGTCTGAAAGAAGTGGAGGTCAAATGAACAACGCGTCGCTCATGCTTCTCTGCACCCCAGAGTACATGTGGTGCAGTTCCTGTCTGGATTACATGGTTTTACCACCGGGTAGCTGTGCACAACGTCACTCATCCTCTGTGTTAGAGATTACAGAGAGCTTGGTGATCCTAATTCAACATACCCGTTTAAACTGCGACCCGTACTGCTTGTTACAATGAAGAAAATAAGACGGTCCCTCCCGAGCGTGGCGCAAATAGAGAGTCGGCGAAATAACGCCTTTATTAGAAAAATATCATTTCCAAGCAGCACTTCAAGGGAGTTTCATGAGGGGGAGAGAAGGTTTCAACTCGAATCGCACTAGAGTTTAAAATGGAGGTAACACGAGGGGCAGGTTGCGAGGGGAAAAAGAGATTCACAAACTATAAAGTTTATAACCACATCGTGCAATTTTTTTGTCCAAAATATCAGGAGTCGACAAAGAGAGCAAACGCTTTGATCATTTGATATTTGAGGGGCCAAAAACTTATACGAAACAGTGAGCAGTCCTGACAAACGGTGTGGAAAGAAGTCAGTGTCAGAAGCAAGTGTTTGGCAAAGAGGAGCTGCTTCAGGCAGACATCCCCAAAATGTGTAAATGGCACAGAGCCTGTTCACCCAAGATTGTACAAAGGATGTGAATTGGTTCCTGCAAAAATGAGTGTCATATTTCAAAATTGTGTTTGGAGGTATAGGCTAACGCACTCACTGGTGCTGAAAGGAACTTTCATCCAGTCGGCATTGTCCCGGCCTTACAAGCAATCACAATCAGGCAAGAGGTTCGCTATCCACAGGGAAGAAAACTCGCCATAGTGGCAGGGTAAAATGAAGAGAAAACGGCTTTTTTGATCACATGGGATCTCGCAGGCAAGAAAAATCACAAAAAGTATCCCCAATTATAGAAACAACATTAAGAAAGCAACGGCAAAAACACCAAACGCCATCGAGGACAAGGAAGACATTTGTAATCCACGATACTCGTGCACTCAGTAATCACCAGCAGGAGAAAACAGGAATTAAATAGAGGAATATGTGGGAAACCTAATGTCAGGGGTGGCATTTTGCAAATCCGTGCCCTCAGTCACCAAGCCATGCTTTTTTTGCCGTTGGTTTACGAAATGGAAATGTATAGGAAAAGAGAAGGAGAATACAGCAAAACCCGCCTCGTAAGATAAGAAGCAGATTTGCGGTTGAATTATAAAAACTACATATACGAGATATTAAACCTTTGGAGTTACGCAGCGCACAAACTTACCCCACTCGGTGAATTCATCCGGAAGGATGTACTTGGTTAGATTCTGAGTAACTTTAACGAGGGCTTTCGAAGATGAGACTGCCGATGTGGAGGACGCCGAAGCGGACAAATTTTGGCGGGACTCGCTCCAGAGGAGACGGGCGAGGTTCCATGCAGCGAGACGTTGGAGGCGTAGATTCTCGCCGGGTTGGGGTAGGTCAAAGTCATTTAAGGGTTGTGCGGAAGTGGCGGCGGTGACACGAATGGTATCCATGAAAGGACGAATGAGCGGAGTCAGACGACCCGGTGTGACCCAGCCGAAATTTACCAGAGCCGAAGATAAGGAGAGCTCAACACTAAAGAGAACATCATCACCACTCAACTCGAATTTTTGACCAAAGTCAAAGTCACTTTAGGACCTTACAAACAATTAAGAAATGAATGGCTGCGAAAATAGACACAAATGGAAAGAGTAAGCGAATCAACCAAAGCAGAACATATGAAAGTGTGAGTGAGTGGATGGACGAGAGTAAATGAATCAAAAGACAAATGTTTTAGAGACGCCCAAGTAGATTGGTGACACAAGTGTGGTTGTACAAAAATACATTCGTGATTAAGTGTAAGGAAAAGGATTGGAGAAATGTAACTAACCGCGAACTCCAAAACAGCTGCAAAGCAAGGCAACGACTGACAGAGAGTTGGGCCTTCTGAAGGGCGCGCTGAACCTCCTCAAATTCCAATTCCGTTAGATTGGTAGTGCTGGATTTGGCTTCGGCAGAGGCACGCTTTTGTAAGTCCGCACCAACACGATCCAAGAGCGCCTGGCACTCCACCAAATTCAAAACACTTCCGCCACTAAAAAGCGAAATTTCACATCCGTAAAAATCGAGCCAAAGAAAGAAATTACCCCACTTAGTCGAGTTAAAGTAGATTTGGGAAAGTAAGGTTGAGCAAAGTTATCAGATAGTATGGGGATGTTAGAGATTAGAAAAAGTTTAAGACACGAAACTGTCTACGCTACGTTAGGAGCTAAGGAAACTGCTAACGAATTCCCTAAGAATTAGCACCCAAGTAACGCCAATGTTTAAAAGACAGGTATAATGCACCACTCACGCTTTTGGAGGTCCCATGTCAATCGGTAGTTTTGTGGCTTCACAGAGAGCCCGTAGTCGGTGACAGTCTTCGTGCATCGCCTTGAATACGCCTAGATTTACAAAAGAGTGGAAAATAAGATATTACTTTGGGGCGCTTCGATTGAGGTGCGACGGGATACTTAGTAAGAAGCAAAGCGACGTTAACAAAGGGAGAAATGATTTGGCCGGAAGATCCTAGTGGCCAAGTAATGGCTGGTGGACTGGACGATTGAACCACTTGCATTTCTGACTGATTACCTAAGGCATAGCTCAATTTCTTCTCATTCTTCTTTTTTTGATCAAAAAAGTTGATTGGAGGAGAAACTATTTCCTAAAAAAAGTCGGCCCCAAAAGCAATCGCGTCGTGAGGTAAGGAATGGGAAAAGACACGGTGTGAGGGGAGAGGGAAGAGAATGAGAAAGCATTGTAACAGTGCTTAAGTGTCAAGGTGAGGGGGGAGACAGACAGAATTTAGAAACGCTATAATGACAAATACACTCAATGGTAGAGAGGGTGGTACAAACGTATATTAATCAAATGTCAGGTGGCTCTATAAACTATTTTCGCCCTCTCGTTGCAGTGTTTATAATCGACTGAAATATGTGAACTTTACTCAATAAGCGGGCACTCGGATGGAGAAATGCATGAATGCTCGAATCGAATGAAAAAAAAAAACGACTGGACTTTAAAAATGTGTGAGTGTAAGAATGCTCGCATTCCAGGTAGACCGAATGAACAAGTAGACAGGATGACAGTAAAATAAAACGAGAAATCATTGTAGAGATAAAGACAGATGTGAGAGGGGAAGATGGGTCCGAGGAGAGTGGATAGAGGTATTCGAGAAGAGAAACGAACAATCGTACCGAGTATTTCCTCATAGTAGACCACATTGGTAAGACAATTAGTCAGCCGACTGGGAAAATCGCCTCTCGTATTAGTGGCGATTGCGGCGGCGGGGGGCCACGCGGCGAGCAGAAGGCTGCCAACGAAACGTTGCATCCCCAACCGATCACGCAGATGCGTTCCTCCCACTACATGCTCCAGTATGTAGCCGCTCACCGACATTTCCACGTTAACGTTATCGTTGGCACTGCCCCGAGTGTTCCCGGACCCCGTCAACTCGGGCGACGTCTCAGCAATAGCGACAGGGGGCACAGCGAGGGCGGTGGAGAGATTGTTCTCACAGAGACGGTTGCTCAGGTACGCCAGCAGCCTGGGAAGCAAGGTGAGGGAATGCAAGCGCTTTAGCAATTTTTAAACGTTTCAAAATTAACCAATGGTTTCCTTTTGCTTTTTAGAAAGAAAGCATTTGTCCGAGGAGAGATATGTCCCGACGTACACCTCAACAGCGACATTTGCCAAGTATTTTAAAAAGACGGTGTTAATGAACCAGGGAAATATTTGAGATAAAATTAATGGCGGCAGGTTAAAAAGTGAAATGAATAAGGGGTAATCAGACGGTCAATAGCTCGGATAGTTCAACATAAAGAATTGAGAACTTTAAAGCAGTCGGAATGTAAAAGTACAGCCGACAAAAGTCGACTACATAGAAAGACCCAGCTTTTAACGAGAAGAATAAAATAAGGCGGAAGACATAACACAGTCAAATAATGGCAACGTAAGAGGTAAATCGTATTGGAAATATATCCCCAGTGATCCAATTACTGGAGGAAAAATTAAAAAGTGACCTAATCATAGAAATTTTAACCGGTGTCTAATCGAAGGGAGAAAAACGACTCGAATGACAAGTCCGGAGACTCACGCAGTAGCAGTAATTCGGGTCTCCAGAGCCACATTCTGCCTTGTACGCTCGTTGATTGAACCCAACTCGTAGCCGCCGATGTAGTAAGATTGGGTTGTTTTCTTTGCGAGCGAATAAATTAAAGAAAGGAGATAATGAAAGTAAGCTAGCCCGCATTTTTCGCTCCGCTCATGGTATGCACTAGCTTCTCTCATTTTGTAGGCCTAAATTTGCACTTTCTTTTAGCGTTGAAAAAAAACCCAACGAAAAGAATATATAAATAAGCAGGGGATCTCAGAACACCAGACGGTGCCCACGCATAACACCGGCAGAAGAAGAGACGAAAACATGGTGGAACCCGCACATAGAAGTTTACGAGTGGACGCGGCACTACTGAGGAGCCCAATTGAATTGCATCGCCCTCAGTAGAGTTAACGCTCATCTTTGACAATACCCTTTCGAGGTTATGCAACGATCTCGCCATACTTTGCGTTGGAAATAGGTTTGGTTTTCAAAGTATACCCCACATAAAAAATAAACGTGATGCGGAAAGAGATGGACCAAGTCTACAACCACCAAATCGGACGCCGTGAGAAAGCGCATTCACGCCCACTCTCCTGCATGCATGGGGAGTATGAGTCGCGATGATTCGGTATATCCAAAAGCCCAAACGAGTTCTTTGATTTCGTGATTTAGAGCCACCTTGGACAAATGATGCCAGCAATAAGTTTTTTAAGGCTGATGGGTAATCTTTTAGGCATGAAACACTTGTCGGAGTGTCGAAAGATCATGAGGACTCCACTCTGCTTCGACATACAGGATGCGGGTCTAATGACCCACAAAATGCACTGCTAAGGCTAAAACTCCTTGCCGTCCATTTGTGTCCACCAATGTTTCAGACCGGTGTGGCACAGAGTTTTAGTGAGATACGCTCTTAGCCAAATGACACTACACCCAAATGTGGATAAAAGTTTAGGTATAGACAAACTTGAGACAGAATTGGCAGATTATGGGTGTGGCAGTTGCTCCCGATAAAATCCGTTTGAGAGGATTTCTGATTTTATCTCGAGGTAGAAATGCAAGAGCTGTAAGAATTGAAAGCGATGTAAAGTCCGAGCTATCGTTCAAATGTCTCCGTTTAGGGGGTCGTAGACTCCAGTCGATCCCATGAATTTTGGCTTCCAGCATGATCTAATTTTAGCTTGCCGAGGGTTCAGATTACACACAGCCATTCTGTTGGATAAAGGCTTGAGAGATCACCTTGAAAGCTCATTTTATTAAAAGTTCTCATGCAACTTGTCAATAAGTGGTGGTGGAAATGTGTAAAAGAAGTGGCGAGGAATAGACTCAGTAGCATGTCTGTGAGTATTTCTGTCTATAACTGGAGTTCTCCACAAAACTTATCATAATAGGTAATAAACAAAGCTAAATGTTAGAATTTTAAAGAGATTAATTGTATACCAGTGAGGAAGCATGAAACAGTCAGTTCACTCAGATCCCTACTCAACCAGTGAAGGAGATAAAAGGTTAAATTTGGACGCGTTTTCAGGAGAGAAACACTGACTTGGCTGGAAGAGGGGGTCAGTAGACGCAACATATTGTCGGCGAAAGGAAGAGACGTGGGTTGCATGGCTTGACAGAGCCAAAAGTCTACGCGATTGAGAATGGCGTGTGTTAGTAGTCCAACAGGCATTGCATCAACCATTCGATGCCAAAGCTGAAATTCGTGAAGGAGAAAGATTCGAAAATTAATGATAGCGAACAAAGTGGGATTTCGTGTAAGACTCAAACACCAGTTAGTAATTATCCAATATGCAGGCTGTTGAAGAGTATGTTAATGCAATATGAAGGGTTTCTCGAGGAGAAAAGCTTACATCGCTGACGGAGTGAATTATTTTGGTGTCAGATTCCAAGAGGACACGATGAAACAACTGTTCAAAGATGCACTCCAACAAGGATACCTCCATCAGCCCGCCAGACTAGAAGAGAAAACAGGCTTACAGATTAAATCACAGGACTATGCAGAAAAACGCGAAAAAAGTAAAGCTAGACTCAGTTTGGTAGGACAACTAGACGTTTCTTGGCTTTGATTCCCCCTGGGGGTACTTAAATGATTTACAAAAGTGGAAATTACAATGTCTCCGAAATAGAAAAGGGTATTCAATTTTCCAACAGATCGACAAAATTGATGAGTTTTGAAGATAGTGTGCAAAGCAATTGCTAAGTGTTGAATCCCCTCTCCACTGAGTGATTCTTTCAACATCCTGACACGATAAGATAAAAAAACCCCAACGGTCGAATTTGGCCTCAAAAAGGTATGGTTAAAAACACCCACAGGGGAGGGTGGGGCGGTGAGTCAAGTGTCTACCTTTTGCGGACGAAGTGACAGCAGCGAATCGAGTGTCTCAACTGCGGTCCTACGAATTTCGGAGGAGGAATTATGCAGAAAGTGGAGGACCATGATGACACGCTTCGTGAATACCTCGGTCTGCTCCAAGTCACAGGTTCCGTTTGTCAATGATGCACTTGCGTCCTTACAATGAGGCTCCGACGTAGAATTTCTATTTACGGCACAAATTATTCGCAAAATTCAGAAAAATATTTTCCCAAAGAGCGCTATTAAAGAAAAGGATTTCCTTTCAGAGAAGAAAGCGCAAAAATTGCAAGTGCAGAAAGTGTTTCAAACTGCATTTTGGATTCCTCAATCGT
The DNA here is from genome assembly GCA_017562135.1 of Dipylidium caninum. Classification (NCBI taxonomy): domain Eukaryota; kingdom Metazoa; phylum Platyhelminthes; class Cestoda; order Cyclophyllidea; family Dipylidiidae; genus Dipylidium; species Dipylidium caninum. The sequence continues at coordinate 24,809 of QEYB01001003.1, forward strand.
TCACCTGAAGCTACCATTTCTCGGAGTGATATCATGAATTCGTCTCAGGGTGATCTCAAAATGAGAAAAGAAAATTAGTGGCAATTTGGAAATGGTAGTAAATGAAGGCCGAAACTGTCCCCCTAAAAATATCAATTAGGGAATGAGGCATTCTCAAAACGCCAACTATCGAATTCGATAAAAGGAGCAGGCAGGAGCAGTCGGCAGGAACCGGGAGAAGGAAGAACAAAGAAATTCAAAGAGGTGGTGAATTACACAAGTTAATCTTTACAGTATGCTAAATAGCGTTGACTTCAGATGCAAATTAGGCGTTTTCTGATTAATAACAGTGCTATCACCATTCAATTGTGTTTCTAAATTCGTTTCCGTTTCTTCTAACAAAATAAGGGATAAGCAGTGTAGTGCAGTGTACCCAGGAGACATTTAAAAAGAAACCTACAAATCAAACAATGCGTTGGGTTGATTAGACGGATTTTTGCCTCTCATAACGGCTTAAATGCATACCGAGAATGCCATCCGTTTAAGAAATAATTACTCACGTGGCAGAATAGTTGATTAATTTGGATGCAAGAGTCAGCAGGGGTCCGGTGGTGGGAGAAAGTTCTCCAGCCGCCCGTTCCAGTAGAACCCAGACGTAAGTAACCAGACGGTGGCCGACGGCGTTGCAATGAGCAAGGAGGAGGTCACGAGGGAGGGCGAGGAGGGCATTGCACGCGGCACAGCGAAGATCTTCCTCTCCTGCCTCCACATCGACCCCCTCCGTACCCAGCTTCCTATTATCGTCTTTGTCGTTTTCGTAAGAAAGGAGAAGGACATCAGTGAGGGGGCCGTAGATTAAGGGGAGAAGGTCGTGTGCGAGGTCCTATTGACAAATCAAGCGGGTGCGTGTAAGAGGTGATGAAAGACCACCACGACAACAGAGGCAGAGCAAAGCTTAAGTATTATAAGCGAAAATCATTCAGAGACAATTAAAACGGAGCAGACGTAGAGTACCTACACTGCGAGCTGATAGTAGGTAATTAAGGCCCAGGGACTCCCATGTGCTACCATCCAGTTGACCTTAGGTGTGTGGGTGCGTTTCGTTGACTGCTGCTTCAGATGGCGTTGGCGACGGAAGAGGCAGATGAGGCAGAGAAGGTGTTGAACGACAAGACGCACCTGTTCCACGTCCAAGTGGAGACAGAGCACACCTAGAAGCTGTGCTGCAGTCTGCCGAACCGGCGCCACGATCTAGACAGTAGGCAAGCAATCTTAAAGACCGAATCAGGCTGCAACCCACCCACGGGGAGTTGTCTATGGAACTCAAAGGATGCGAGTTGGAAGTTAATCTTATTCTGTGGAATAGGTTACAAAAAAAGAGTTTGTTGTTCCTAAGGTAACACCTTTGTGCCCCTGAAACAACACCACTGTTCTATTTGGTCTAAATGAAATATGAAAACTTTTCAAGACTCATTAAATGTTCTCGGTTGTCTCCGAAGCGTAGAATTATAGTGCATGGGTAGGGCTCAAAAGGCCATTGCAAGAAATTATTCCTCTTTAACGTGTCTCACAGGGGGAAAGACTCCCGACCACAGGGAAGCTGGAACTGTTCATGCAATCAAATCAACTTTAACTCCTGCTAACTTCAAGAATGTTTAAACATCATATTGGGAGATGCACTGGTTGAACGAATTAACATTTCAAACATTGAGGACATACAAGTGGAGAAGAAGGTTCAAAAATGCCTTTGACAATAGTCGATTGTTGTAATACAGGCTTTAAGTCGGTGGGATCGACCTGTTTTGACAAGTAATGACAAACTTTCGTGAAACTCCACCACTCTGTCCGTTAGCAAATTACGGGACGATTGAAGTGGACTTATCCATCGTGTAGGATTAAAGGTTGCATGCTAATTTGTCGTTAAGACGAATGCAATTATTTGCAGAGCTTCTACAGGAAAAACTCGACTTCTTAACAGAAGATATTCTCTATCGGGAAAGCACATCGATGAAAGGCTCATAGAAGTTGTCAGGATAGCGTCGAAACATTGGTTCGATCTAGGTGATGAGGTGATCGGCCACAAAGAGGCAGCCAACCATGTTATATCATTTCGATATTGACAGAGTTGCGTTGTCATACATTACAGATGTGATAAACATTAAAGAGACTTGTTTGTCTTACTTTGATGAATGGTAACAAATATTCTACAAGAAGGCAAGAAGCACTGTTGAGAAATCCCAAAAAAGACAAGTGTTCCTAAACCATCTTCCCACCCTCTTCCCCCTTAGAATTCACACATATTGCAATATTTTTTCCTCCAAAAAAAAAAGATCTTGAAACTCATTCGATTTTGATATCCACAACTATTAATGACAGCCAGCAAAACACACTATGTGCTTCCAAAAAGCACCTCGAGTCATAAAAATGTAGAAGTAGATTTACGATCAAAACTAGAAAAGTGGTAGACCTTTCTGCAAGGGCAAAGAAAGAGAATCTTCAAACAGTGTCCATTAAAGATAAGAGTTGTATTAGTAGTGAGGACAGCTTTAAAAAGCCCTCTGAAATAAATAAATATCAGGTTCTGGGGCCCGCTGAGAAGACGCAGAACCCCCTCGTTGAGGACTCGGTAAGAGCAGGAAAAAAGGCAGAAGGAAGAGCAACTCACCACATCGCAAGCAAAATCCGAGAATTGGTCGAGTGCAAGGGTACAAAGGACACGCACCACCACGTCTTCGAGGTAAATTCGGTTGGCCACCCGATTCTACAATATTTGAACCCAGTCTCATGCCCTTGTTCACCACGGACATCCAGTATGAATCCGAAAATGGCGTCAAAATAAATGTTGATTTATTAATTAACTTGTCCGTTTCCTCAAATCCCCAACTCGTAGTGATACGGCCATGAGGTATCAGCTTAAGTGTTGAAATGTTGGATCAAATACACACAATCAAGTGCACACTCCGTAATCCAAAATTTTGTGGCGTATTACCATCGAACAGGAGGAAATCCTTCACTCTCAAAATTGAAGTCGAAGGTTTAACCTCACAGTAAAAGGGCATAACACACTGAAGATTAGATATTATCCAGACCCGGAGTTATTTCAGCATGTCACACGCACTCACGCATCGTTATGTCTGCTTACTGACTGGGAGTCACCCGCTAAATGGGCCTTGTGACACACAAAAACAAATGAGATTTTTTCTAATAACTTCTGCCTCAAGTTGTCCTAATGATTCTTCGTTTTGGCAGCTACAGAGATAGGAAAAACTACGTGGTTTTATGCATAAGTTCGAAAAATCGCAACTGATAGAAGCAAACAACACCCGAACGGGCTAATAGAAGCTGTGAAAAAACCACCTTAACCAACTTTAGGCTCCATGCAAATTCCCTTGTGGCGTTAACAACAAATGGAAGCGAAATTCATATTAAGGAAGATAACAAAGGGCGGGGTTGAGATTATTTCAGCTGAAAAATGGGGCAGAAGGACAATGTTTGCCAATATCGCCGACAATAGCTAATTCCTTTATGAACTCATCCACTTCCCCACCGTCTTTCATGACGCCTTAAATAATCGCAGTCCGTCTATTAACCTAACTCCTTAGATATTCGTTCCTCCATTCACTGGATGGTTAAACCATAAATCCTTCCGCCTATTCGTTCACATGTTTCGCCAAGCATCTATCTTGTATTATTCCACCACATCGATTGATAAAGGATCCAATCATCCGGTCCTCCATCTACCCTTCTCCCAATCTGCCAATTAGAACTACGATGCCCACAACCTGGGTCGGACACCTTCCACTTGATGCGCCTTAGAGACAGCCACTTCGACGTACACATGGATTCCAAGTTTAGCCAAAATGCAGTAAAATTTATCCATCTGAAAAAAAATTAACTAAAAGATGGGTCGCTTTCCACGCTAGTGACGGTTTTATCTATTGCAACGTGTCGGAAAAGAGAAAAGTAAATGGAAGTAGAGGAAAATGCGTAGTTGGAACGAGACCAAACTGTGTTATTTATGCATCCGTCCATGCACGCTTTTTCCGTTAACCCACGCACATTTATTTGTTCAATTACTCTATTTCTTCCCTTGTCTACCTGCCTTCTACACCCCTTTCAATTCTCCATTCATAAATGCAATTATGTGACCAAATTCATTAGTCCCCTGTCAAAACGAAAAAAAATTAATTAGACCAAAGACTTTGATTAGTTACTGCTTGAAAGGCCACGAGAATAGACCCAAAAAGACAGGGACACGTAGATTACGGAAAAAAAAGTTAAAGGCATCATGCAGGCTAGATAAAAGCATCTAACAAAAAGTAGAAACAAATAAAAGAGCACAGAGATAAACTAATGAAAAAGGCCATTTACAAGATTTGGAATAGAAGACCGGAAATAATGGCACGGAAACATTAACACAGATGGAAAAAACAACCTCTTCATTCGAGGCGCCATTTCGAGCACCAGCTTGACGAGTGTGTTGAGGAAAGGCGAGAAGTTCCCTCAGTCCCGACGCAGCCCCATGACGGGTTTCCCATCGGCAATCCCACAGATCAGCAAGAAGACGCATGCACATATCATTCAGCGGCCAATCCGTTCGAGCTGCCACCTCCGCCGCCGTTAAGGCCGATTCCTCTTGTTTTATAACCGAAGTTCTGCGGAGACAGGAAAGTAAAATGGTGACCCAAAGGAACATGCCCGTAACAGCATACTTTAATAATTCTGGCCTCAGCGACCATCGTGGACTTTTAAACATAAAATTCTATTTGGAAGTGAAGAAAAAGGCAGCCAGTACTAGTGTCCCAAGGAAGCACAAATTACCTAATAGTCGAGGCAGTTGATAAAGCGAGTAGAAATGATGGCAGTATTTCAGGCATACTATCCGATAAAATTCGATGAAGATGGTAAAAGTAAAAATATCACAAGATAAGGAAGATTGAGTGTCACAAGAACACCCCTCAACGATCTTAATTAAAATGAGAATAAAAAACTGTTGACAGGAATTTACTTGAAGTAAAGTCTAGTAAGGGGAGTAGAAAGAAATAAGGCATACGAGAGTCTCAAATTGCGATGGAGATCACAAGAGTTCGTAAGGATGGATTTATTGTTCATTCATTTCACAGTCGTCATCTAACAACAATGTGATCTGTCAGATCTTTGTTTATGACGGTGAATCAGGTGTTTGACCACACAAACGACCAAGTTGATCAAAAAAGCTAAGGGAACCACCCAGAACGGTTTTAGGCATCGCTGGTACGACCACTAACAAAAGAGACAAAAGACCAAAATCGACTGTACAGGTGGTGTTAGCACTTTAAGTGGTCAAGGGAACGCGACCCGCTTAGTGTACATATCAAATCCCATTGCCTTAGTTGAAAGTATTATATTCGAGAAACACGAATCTCTTAATTAGTAGGTTAGTCACCACTTCAAATAATATTAGAAATAACTTAGAAAAGCACAAAGTTCCGCTATGAATAGGTGTACTTCGGCCAAAGGAACGAAAGCGGAGCGTTCCCTTTTGCGCAATTCAGCAGCCCATCATCAATGGCAGAAATGAAACTGAAAAATATAGTAGAGGGCAGTGAAACAAAGTGTTTTTTTTTAGGCAATCCATAGTTGTTGATGTATGAATGTGACGTTAAAAGGCTATTTCCTTCTCATTAAACCAAGAAAAAGAGGTTTTTTTGAATGAGTCGGGGTTCCCACCCTCGACATTTTCATCAGAGAATCAAACCACAGAATCCTTTACATTCCGTCGATACATTCTTATGCCCGCCTATTAATTACAAACTGCGAGGAGACAATGGAAAAGGTGAGCACATCACTTGGTAGATTAAGAAAGTTAGCTAAAATTGCATATAAGCGCGCTGCAAATTAAAATAATCCCTAACTGAATACGAGGTGATGACGACCAACCACGGCAGTTAAAAATATAACTTGTAGGCAGCTAAAAGGTATCCCCATGTCTGTAACAAAACTCGGATCGTGTTGCATGTACGTCTCTTCAGCGTGTTGATTATTCGTCAACTGATTTACCTTACCTGACTTGAGCGCAACCCTAGATTTCCTATAATTCGAGATTAAAAATCAACCATGGGCGAGTCAAACAAGCGTCGATTGAGTCAGCTTCCCTTTTGCTTTGAAGGATCCATTTCGGAAATGGTAGCAGTAGTTTAAAATGCAAAACACTCGTTTAATTTATTGTGTCTGGGGTTTTAAGAATTACAGAAAAACTGAAATTAACATTAACGATCCTATTTAGAGTCTACTCAAGTGAATTGGAGCTTCCTCTACAGTATATGTCGAACAAAGTTACAGATGATACAATGTAAACAAATGCACGCCCTTTTCTAAGTGGCTTTACTCTTTCCCAAAAAGCACATTGACTTTGGGCTTCCCCTTCAGCAGAGTACCGGATAACCTTATTTCACTTGGAAGAAGAGTGTAGAAATGTCCACTACCCGTACGCAAAATTTTAACTAATTCTCCTAATGATCTTAATTAATGGAGAGTGAACGTAAATATTTAAGACATGCCAGGCACAAAGCCTCCTCACTGTTTTGGTCGGATATATGTGTCTAAATCATCTGACTATCCTTCCCGACTTGCGTTTCGACCTCAAAGGATGCAGTTACCGACCCTCCACAGCCAAGTGAATTCTCATTGGTGGAGGAAGGAATATCCTGTTCTGATTGGCTGAAAAAAATGGTCTCGTTCCCTCTCTTTTGTTGACGAAGTTCACGAGAGTAGCAAAGTTATATTCCTCGAAATCTAGAGAAGACTAAAAGTAAACTCCACCTATTATGGCCAACATCGACATTGTCATTTTTTTACAGTGGTGGATTTGAAGATTACGTAATATTGTCTATGACGCAGCCTTCCTCATTTCCAAACTGGATTCTTAGGAAGGTTCAAATGAGCATAATAGAAGCGGAGGGAGCCCCCCTGGCATAACAGTTTACAAGAGGATAAGAACCAATCTAGCACACCATTTAGAGGCCTCCTGTTTTTCTGTATCAGGAAAAACGATTACCTTAAAGTACTGTCGAAAGGGTGGCTATAAAGTTATTTCATTTGTATATTTAATACAAGCGAACACGCATTCTCATACAGCTCCAAATTACAACATCTCAGAGGGGTTCAAGCGATCCACATGTTAACACAAAATAGAAGCGGGAGTGGAAATTAGAAGCATTACAAGCGTTTTTTCAACCTCAGACCACAAAACATGCGTGTTCGTTGAGGCGAAGGGGGGTGGGTGGACGGAAAAGATGGCGAAATGTGAGATCCATATTACTATGATAAAATTTGTCAAAACGAACTATTTTTTAAGGTGAAGTGCCTAAGCGCATTTGATAGGAGGGACATTTAAAACACGGAAGCACAATGAAGTCTGTCTCTGTTTTTTAATAATGTTGTTATGTAATGATAACAACAGAAATATTATATCGTACGAAGGAGTCATTGCACATTAATGAGGCTCCTCAACTGATTAAAAACCGTCGATATAAAAAAGCTACATGTTAATACAGGCGCAGATCAACTCCTAACAACATAATTGGGAAAGTTCGGCTGCATTAAGGGCAAGGAGAACCAAAAATCTGAAGTTGTGGAAACAACAAAAAAGCGGAAACGAAATAGCGACCCATATAAATTAAGTCCGAATACGATTATCATTCACAGAAGATTAACTTACTTCGAGAGGGCGTCAACGCTTTTATAGGCCCGTTTAACACTCTCCTAAAAAAGAGAAGATAAAGACGATCAAGTGAGTCATTGTGTAGAAGAGGAAGTCGCAGCTCTGTTGACCCCGCACTGGCCCTATGGGGTCAGGAATGTGCGCGCTCGTATGGTTATGACGATCCACTTGTTCAGTCGTTTTCACAAGCAGTATTCGGTTGTAAATACAACAACTCCCAAGGTACCGATTAAAACAGAATCGTAATAACTAGAAGGCGGTCATTCCGATGTCAATAAATCGCTACATGATGGTACTGGGAAGTAAAACAGTGAAGAGGGCTAAAAACACTCAAGCTAAGCATTGCTATTTAATAGACAAACGCTTTTCTGAAACACTTTAGAACCAGCAAGCCGAATTGCATGATTTGAGCATTCGCATTGCAAATTCATTCCCAGGACATGCTGTCCGCTTTAAAATGGTGATCGGATGTTAAGCAAGAAGTCTCAAATGTCACGACATGACCTGGTAAAGACCAGACCATTTGACGCGGGGGTGGGACTATGGGTCGGGTATCACTCTATCACTCGGTCACCTACTAGGGCCAACATTTGCCATTGGCGTTTGTTTTAGGGTTCACTTCAATACTCGAGAACTCCAATCTCGTGACTAGTGGCTACGCTGGACAATAAAACTAGTTCCTCGCTGATAATGACGTACTGTGAAATCAGATAAGCAGAAGGGCACTCCACTACTCCTGCACCAATTCTCATGGCACATTCAGCGGTACTTAGGATATAACAGCCGCGCAATGCGTAAAATACTCTTATCAAGTACTGCTCCAAAATAGAATGATATATTCTCTACTTTCCTGGCTCGGAAGAATGCAAACAAGAGAAAGACGAAAGGAGCAATCGACTTTATTGGCCACACAGGGCAGGAATGATACCGCTTGAGAGTATACCACAAGCGTGCTGATGGCGAGGCATTAAGGTGTGTGGGGGCCACTTTCGTTACTTTCAACACTGGCATAGTTGGCGACTTTTAATCACCCAATGGCATGAAAAAGACGCCATAGTTGGAGACTCGATTTGTAATCTTACCGCTAACCTTAAAGGGGAAAGGGAGAAGACAAGTCAAATCTGCATCAGATCAATCTCTTGTCCCGCCGGCCCCCCTCCTCCTCCGCCCCTGGAGGCTTAAACGCACTAGTTTTATGTGGTTGTAGGACCCCAGGAAATTAAAACAAGCAGGTGTCGGACTTTGCCATTATAATTAGGATAAACCAATGTCCACATCGCCGCTTATAATTCGAGCGCTGAACACATTTACTACTCAAATGTTTAACTATTTCATACCCTACAAAACAATTAGATATTTGAGAGAAGTATGCCATAAGGAAAGCGTTTTCAACATCATTGTCACCTCATTTCTCAAACCGAACTAAGAAATTTGTCTTTGTTATCCTTAAAAAGATAGTTATTTTTAGCGAAATATCATTGCATGAGCCTTCATCGACTCACCATGACACTAGCAGATGTCGCCATATCAGCCAACCCTTCACTATCACTAGTAGTATTCTCCTCGTCGTCCGCAAGATCTGCGTCAGAAATAAGACTTGAGATGGAAGTGTTAGGTTGAGATTCCAGAAGATTGCAAATGAAGGCGTTCGCCTGATCTTCTAAACCCAATTGACGATTCATCTCCCGTCGATCAAGCAGCACACCCACATTCGTCGTAGTTGACAAGGCGGAAGAATCTTTAAATGATGTGAGGGGAAAAGAACCACTTAAAGCAACTTACAAAGTGTACGCGTTAAAGCATCTACATCTACATACTGTATAAGGAGATACCAAGCAGAGTAACAGTGGAAATTGGCTAAAGATAGCAGCTTACAGCTAGCTCAGCAATGTGTCGCAGTGGAAGTAGAAAATGGTTACATGGGTAGTATTACAAAGGAACAGGAACAAATCTTGCCTCTATACCAAAAATTTGGGTCGACACGACGTCTCTTTCGCAACTATCCACGACTAAGAAAGAAACTACAATCAGCGAAAAGTGACGAAATCCAAAAAAAGCTTCATAAGGGGATACTTTTTTGAAAAATCTAAGTAGTCGTCTGTGAATACAGTAAACAAGTAACGAGTTGATATCATCGTGTTATTACGGACCAAAAAGCGGATTTATTCGTGGGTAATCGTTGAATTTCTTCATAATTAACAGATCATCTAATGCACCAAGTGTATATTATCGTTAACAAACGCCCGTGAAGGGTGAAGCACAAATGTAATAACAGGCACGGATCGAGGTTACCGCAAAAACGTAAGGTACGTATGTATGGGCCATACCAAATTGGACCGGAATGGAATTTAAAAACAGGATACAGTAGACCAAGGGACCAATCGGCACGAACCGCTAGGATTTGGTCAAGATTATTCGGGAATAAGCATGCACGTGAGGACTGAACCACATTTATAATTCGAGTTCTTGTGAAAGAAGTTAAACAAATCAACAATTTTTGGTCTGCGATATTTTCCGCATCTCAACTACATTGCGTGGCTACGAGAGGTTGAGGAAAGTAAGAAAAAGTAAGCGGTGCTATCTGGTGGTGTCTGACAGACGGGTCACTCTTTAAGATGCGTTAACATACCACTACATGGTAGTATTGAAGTGAACGGCCACAAAAGTCTTACGGAAATCGGACTCAATATATGTTATAATGAAGCGGATAATTTTGACAGATGTAAATACGCCAATACAAATATCCCCCGCCTTGAGGATGTGGGAGGCATTCATGTAAAAAGCTTCCAGAAAATTTTAAATGAACAGGCAAGAAAGTATCCTATGAGACTTGAAAAGTGAAGGTGTACGCGGTGATAATTGTGGAGAAATCATTCGTAGACATAAAAATTCGACATTTTGTTCCAAACCTATTTACTACCGACTCAGTCATCACTCATCCCAAAGTCATTTGTACAACTTCCTGTATGCATTTAGCCACCTTTACATTAGTCTCCACACAACCACCTATGTGAAACAAATCGTTCACTGCCTCTTTCATCGGAGTCGGCCTTGCCAAGTCATGCATAATTGTTTGATAGGGCAAACAAAGTCATCACATTCTGAGTCTCTTGTAAGCCAGGGCAATAATCGAGAAAGTCAGTCTAACATAATAAACTTCTCCAAAAAAGGGTCGTCTGACTGAAATATATACACATTCGATTGTCACTTCTGCTAAGCATCAACACCAAGACCTCAAAACGTGTTGAAAGATTTTATCACTCACAGAATATGTTCCGCATTTCAAGAATATATAAAATGCTGTTTTGCGAAAGACAACTAAAAAAAAATATGAGAAGCATCAAATTACAAAGAATACAAAGACTAGCAGTTGCAGAGATGACAGCACGTAGGGTTGGACACCCTCAAATAACGGGAGATGCAAACAACCACAGCCACCTGCCTACTTTCCAGACAGTGAGTATAGCCTGAATAAAGAGGAGGTTAAGGTCAACTTCGGACAGTATTGTGACCGTGCCTCGGACAACAAAGATTCGAGGACTAACCTCTCCTCTCTTCAGTGCTGCTACCCCTTTTTTGACGTTTCACAGTATTCGGCTTTTCCGTGGCAAACTCGCGCAGATCCATGCTGTATAGTCTGGCCCCATGTTCCAGCACCAGGTCCAAATTTAGACCGACGAGGGAAAGAAATGACGTCGTTAACGATTGTGACGTCACCTCCCTCTTCTTTTCCTCTCCCTCCTCCTTCGTATCCATTGCTTTGTGAGTGGGTAACCATGGTGGCAAATGGGCGATCATTGAACGAATGGCCTCCGCTGCTGCGATCCTTGACTTCCAACTCTTACTGTGCAGTAGACCGCGTAACTTGAACAACAAAAAAAAGAAAGTCAGTCGGAAGGTGATATGGTCATAGTTTAGCCCTCATGGTATAAGGTCACGTGGTTCCTAAACACGTACCTGGTTTAAAGGAGTACATAGTAACTGCCATATCTAATCATAAGGTATTTTGTGTAGAATAAGTGCTTATCGCAGCTTATAGCCTTCGTTTGTAATAATTATGCTCAAGATTATGCAATGTTATCGAGTGAGGTAATTTGTATCCAGTCTTAATGTCTCTCACTTTTTTCCCTTGGTTTAAAATATCGCTGAAATTGGCTTACAAATGACGTACCGATGGGCCGCTAAAAATGAAGGAAAAACAACATTGAGTAAAACTAGATTCCCCAGAAAAAATACAATGATTTCTTGAAGCACAGCAGAAAGTAGGTATCTCGAACCTAAAATCCGTAAATCAAATCTGATTCTTAGGAGGGAAAAGTAAAAAATACACACTCAACCATGTGTAAATAACATTATGAGAAGAGTGCAGTTAATGACGCATGGAATACAAAAAGCCGACAAATTTGGCCTGTATTTCCTGGTAGAAGAAAAAGGGAGCAGACGGAGGCTTCCTTACCTCCTCCAGTAGCCAATGGGATTCCACACTAAACTAGGCATCACACCACAGATAGATCCCAAAAATGTCGGCGAAAACGCCAGTAGTTTGTGAGCGAATGGAAGAAATAGGGTTGACGGAATGCCATGGGAACAATCAATGTAAGATGTCCTCCGGAACTTTTCGTTCATTTCAAAATTTGGAGGAGACACTGTTACGTACACGAAATATAAAGAAGACAAAAAAAATGCTAGGAAACAAGCACAGTTCCAAGTTTCTACTGGAGAGTACCCAACCATAAACAACCGAGAACCTGCATATTGGTCCGTGTGCGTTACAGGTTGGTGTCATGAGAGAACGCAGCTCTAGGAGCTGGTCAGAAAACTGGGAGGACACGGACCTTTGAATGAATCATCCGTTCCACGGAAAGACTAAGAAATGTGGAGTACGGAGCACCGTCACCCTTAGTCGTGGGGATACCGTGAGAGCACTCAACTTGCACTGTTACAACCCAACCTATTGGGGAGAAAGTTTATATTGCAGAATTGCCAAAGTGAAGCTTAGGAGAGGCCACTCGAGGCCCAAATGGGGCAATGCCAACGAAAATTGCCAGACCAAGGTGCGATGTGTACTTTTGCGGACCAGCTATAGTAACTTACATTATCACGAAATACTGTCAATTTCTACTCAACTTTCAGTCTGGTCTTAAGTCAAAATCTATGAATTATTTCCTATTGTTCAGAACAATTGTAATAACTGCTAAGCCATAGAACAGAAAGGGGGTAAGAATGTGGAAACGAGGTCCCAATGATATATTTTTCATTTTCAAGTCTTTACCAAAGCAGGCCATGAATTTTTATTAAGCTGCCCGCAATAGCCGACAGGGAGGACATAGACTGTCGATTTATCCGCTTCAAGAGCGAATTCAATGTGCTCTAGTAGTTATCTGCCGGAAAAGATCAGCACTATGTGAACACCACCAAACGCATTCAAGGTACTAAAAATCGACAAAGCGCCTGAAAAGTATGCGATAAAAAGTTATTCTGTAGGGAAAGATAACACCGGCGATATGAGGGAAGGAGTGTAATCGAGGCACTTTTTTCCTGTCCCTGTCATTAATCCTCTGAAACTACACATTATATCTGGACTTGGGTGCAACGTGCTAAGGGCACGGTTACCCACAAACAATGCTAATGTACATACCTAAGACACATTTCCTTGCACGTAGAAGAGAACCAAAATAAACTTTTATTTTCCCTTAGTGGTTGGAACAGTTGGATTAACAAGGAAAAATCAGGCTCTGTCAGTGTCACCACCCCCCTTACCATCTGTCCTTCGCCAAGGACAGCAGTATATCATGCAATTTTTACTGACCAAAATCAGGCCTCACAAATCATAATTAAAGAGCCGACAAAAATAAGGAGCCACGTAGCTGAACAGAAGAAGAGGAAAATATCTAACAACTGGAGCGTTAAGGGAAAATTGATGAATCACACGATGTCGAATGAGAGAAGAAAACTTTCGGGTATCTATGATTAGGATTGCCCTAAATCCCAGGCACAGCAATCAGAGAAGGGAATTCCGGAAGAAAGGGTATGCAGTCAGACTAAGAAACTTTTTTTAAGCACTCAAATCAAGAGGCTTTCTTACACTCGCGTCATCTCACGTTACCCATCGTCTAGGTGATGCCGTCGTTAAACGGAATGCTCTAACGTCACTCGGAAGCCGAGTCTGTATCCAGAACACCATGGATACGGACTTTTTATCTTTAGTATGCTTAAAGCCATCATTTCATAGGTCAATGAAAATTTAAACAGCAAAGAACGAATTTACCATTGGACAATTGGCCAATCGAAATCGTTGTACAGAGTTGAATCTCTACGTTTTTATCAGATGTTCAAGACGGAAAAAAATGAACTGCTCAATAATCCACACTAAATAAGTATAATCGAACGACAAGGAAGCACCTCAAAGGCACATCTAGGAAAATTTGACGTACTTTTCCTAAGGGCTAGAGAAATGGAGGGAAAGGTATCTACAAGCCGACTCTGGAAAGCATTAGTGAACACTTCCATAACACAACTTGCTACACCTCAAACCATGTCGCGCATCGAAGAAAACGACTGAAAAATTAATGATAGTCTAGATTATAGTCTAACATCCCAAAAATTCATAGACAATGAGAAAAGAAAACAGGGCCAGCAAATTTTTCTTGCAACCTGCATCTTCCCTTCAAAGCGAAACGAGTAATACGATCAGAGTGCAACAATGAAGCAGGAGGGTAATTAGAGAGATTCCTTTAAAAATAATGTTAAATCAAAACTAGCTCAGGGAACTCAGGTCGCGGAGATTAATAAAAATTATAACGAGCCGATTCAATATCACTAACCCGGATATAATCATAGTCATTAAGTTCGAAGACATTAAAATGCCAAGTAATCACGCGGTAGAAGTAGAGCAAATGGTAGTGGGCCAAAATAAAATCCAAGAAAATGGCCGTCAGACGCTAAAGATTACCAGCGGAACCCATAAAAACAAATTTACAAAGGGAGGAATGGCGTCGCGAGCGACCAGTGGCAGTAAAAATCGGGGCCAATTAACATGACTCCGATTCCAACTTCCTTGGATACTAGTAATGACCAGGAAAAAATTTTACTTTCTTGGATTAACAAAAATATCACGATACGACAAACGCGCCTAGGTCATTCATAGTGGACAGAGGCAAACGGTAAATCGAGAAACCGAGGCACCGACGCCAAGGAAGAGTAATCATATCTACAGATAATCGAAAAATCTATTGAGGATAAAATGTACTGGGTATAAAAAAATGGGTTGCTTCCTTTACTCCTCGCAAAACAAGTTAAATATCTTCAAAGGCCATACCAAAATCATGATCAAGGTCAAAACATGAGGCCGATCTTTAAACATAAAAAGTTGTTAACTATTGAAAGTTAGGGTAAAAATTTGGATGGAAGTCACCGTGCTCCTCCTGAAAATACGTAATAGAAGTGATAAATGGGCGACAGAACCACTGCGATCCCAATTAAAACACGCCTAGGTCTTTGGAACATAAAAAATAGAGATTTCATTACTATAGACAAAGCATATAGAAAGATTATCATATTCATATTCAAGGCTATAGGTTAAAATGCTCACCACCACGTCATTAGTGAAGTGGAACGAAAAGAAAATGTGAACAAATCAAGTACAAATTACATAGTTAAGGTAAAAACCCAAAATATTTCCAAAATCATTACAAAAACGCCTAACTCGCCTGACCAAATAAAAATAAACCTTTAAGTAGAGACTAAATATGAAATTCTAATGAACACGGCCACCTCGGAGGTCGGACTTATGATAATCCACAAAAAAACTAGAGACAAGTTCTGATAAAATCGATAAACCGATTTAACGTCCAAAGTGAAAAAAGAACCAAATTAATATTATTTTTGCGTCAAAGCATCAATTTTCAATTGAATCTGAATTTTCCTGGTGAAGCTTGTAAATTAATCAATCGAGGGAGAGCAAGGCATCTAAAAGTGGAGTCTATAAGCACTAATGACCAACGATTGCTACAATTGTATCAGTAATATGAATATACAAATTGTCGACAATCCTGGTTGAGAAAATACAGGTATTGACCACCAAAATAAATAATCAAGCAGTTCGTACTGAGAAAAATAATGGACATACTCGGGTGAGGGTGATATCCACGTCTTCAGGAGCTTTTTGGGCGAGTTCGCCCAACTGGCGTGCAGCAGTAATGCGTAACGTCTCATTAGGACAGCTTTCAAGTAAAGCAAATAGACGGTCCAAGCTGAAATCAACGTAAGAATTAGACTTTTGGTTATTTATTCTACAAAACAGTATCGTTTACTAAGAATGACACAATATTCAAGTATACAATCAGGACAACAAAGCTGACATCCCATAAAAAGTGAGTGGAAATTGGAATTAAACAGGTTTACAAAAAGACGGTGACAAAAATGTCAAAAGGACTAAAAGAAAAATCGCATATATGCCATGTGAACAATGAGAGGCACTGAGGTATCAAAGTATCTATTAAAACAAGCGCCACAGCTAGACTGAGCCACATTACAATCTACTCGGGAAGAATCAAACTGAAAAATAGAATCCAGGAGGGTGCTCAACAAGCATGCGTAAAATTAGAGCAATTGACGCGTTTGCCATATACGACCAGATCACTATCGCCTCCGCACTTTGTTTAGACATCCGCAATACGGAAAGGAAAATTTCAAAACACCTCATTAACGGAATCTAATTCAGTACAAAGTGGGCGTTACGAAAAGGAATCAATCAGCCTATCATAATGCAAGACCCTAACTGCCTCGATCCAATAACTGAGTGATTAAATAAATACATGGTTAATTACCGACTCGCCATTTAAGTCTATCAGAAAAGCGTCGATATCCTTTAAAACTACAGTAGCCCCAGAACCAATGACCAGACACCCGGGCGCAAAAAGCGACGACAGCGCCATCCCGAACATATTTATACTGAGAGCCATTTCTGATTACAACGGGTTAAAAAGGGACCTCCAGCTCTCTTATTGGTCCAATTTCAACTAACTACAGCATGGCTACATTCTGACCTAGAATTTAGAACATATAAACAATGACATAAATGTTAATTTTCTATCAACCACTGTGTAGTTCAATTCATAAATTTAAATTATTTATGCATTACTTGCAATCAAATATGTTTTATTATGAACACACCGAAAAGGCCAAAAAATTTTAAATATTGCACAAGTTGACTGGAAAACAAATGTAAGAAAATTAGTCATTCGAATTGCGTCCAATCAAGTAATAGGCCTTCTAATGTCGCCACAAATATATACTGCGCAAAGACAAGAACGGCTAATTACATATTTTGAAATTTATCCCAATTTTGATTATCAAGCAAGTTCCGTATTCACGCCATAACGTATGGTTGAAATGTGTGGTTCTCCGCCTAGAAAGCCTTTGTACCTGAACGATGATCCGCCATTTTTTACCGGTTTGATATAGTGACATAATATCGTGTTATTAAACGGAAAAGTTAAGAGTTGAGTTGTCGAGTTATAAGTAGTGCTCAGAATACAGATTTAATACCGAATAATACGCCGCTCGTTATAAAATACGCTCCTTCTGCGCCAATTCCGGACTATAAAAACAAGTTTGATTTTATTTAACGGTTGAGGCCACGAATATAAAGTCTCGCGAGTATGAGGCATTTGCATACCTGAACAACTACAATTTAGGGTTTTAATTTTAGGCAGCACATGAGCAATGGAATATTTTTCGTGTGATATATTTTATATAGGTTTTATAAGTAATTTCCCAGAAAAATGGCCTTCTTGAAATTCGCAGAGGGACAAGGGGGTATGGCCAATGTTTAAAATCTAAAACAAATTATTTTTTGTTTATTTAAGTTTATTTTGCATTCTTTACTTCGTAGACTTCTACGTCTTATCATATTTTTTGATTTATTTCATTAAGTTATTTGAGTCGTTATCGTCTAAGTTCTAAATATAACCAAACGATAAATGCCATATTACACTACAGACTTTTTTGTTGTTTTCAATTTTATATTTTATCACAATTAACTTTTCTGTTTGAAGTTATTTGTTTAACCTAATTGCCAATTTGAGCTCATCAGGCACCTCTCCACCGCGTTTGAATTTTCGGACGCCATTTGCTTCGTCCCGCCGTTGACATGGATCTTAGTCTTGATGAAATTATCTTAAAGAATCGTGCTTCAAAGCGTGGTCGTGGCTCGAAATCTCAAAATGCGTTAAGACGGGTCAGCGCAGGTCGAATTCAAAAGCGAAGGAGCGGCGACTTCCCCGTAAGGTTATATCTATTCTTTTATTCGCTTTTAGAGAAGAAACCTACCCGATAAGTGGCAGCATGACCTCTTTCTTGGCACTGGAGGTGGTATGCCGAGGGCGAATGCCAAGATTTTGATTTCGAACCTTGATTATGGCGTTAACGACGATGACATCCAAGTTCGCCTATCTTGTCTTAACATAGTTAATCTTAACTAGGAGCTCTTCCAAGAATTCGGCATTTTAAGGCGCGCAGCCGTTCATTACGACCGCAGCGGAAGATCTCTCGGAACTGCTGAAGTTATTTATACGAACCGAGCCGATGCTGCAAAAGCGATTGAACGTTACAATGGTTTACCCCTAGATGGTCGCCCCATGAACATCCAGTTTGTTGGAGCTGCAGGTTAGTCCGTCGTACGGAAAAGATACGCGACGCGTTATGTTTGTTTACTGTGGATGGGACTCGTTTACACGGCTTTGTCGACATCTTGCGAGCCGCATCGTAAGAAATCCAAGGCCATCAATGGATCCTAATCCTTCTTAAAAGGTTTGATTATCCAGTCCACTTTTCACAATTATGCACCAATGCAATGTGTCTGATTTATCATGGCAACCGTTTTTTTGTTAAATGCGGCGAAATTTTGCTGTTTTCAGGTTTTGCTCTGAAACATTCGTGGTTATCTTTCACTTAACCCACTGCTATTACATTAGACAGTAGTGTGATTTTTGTTCTGGATTTTGCCCAGCTATGTAGTAGTATGCAGAATCCAAGGCATCAAGTCAAATGGTACTGGTTGCGGAATAATTGATTTAAATCAAGATTGCGATGTCACGTGTTTTGGGCTATAGACCAGGCCTCGTTAATCATCTCTCCCCATGTACGTGACAGGTCGGTTAACTCCGAGTCCATGTTACTAGGTGAGATAAAACAAATTAAAATCAAGTATGTTCTGTTTTTATTTCTTTCGTTTTCCGAGTCTAAATGGGGTTTTCTCTTGGTTAGATATTGCATCTTGGTTAAATGTCTGTATACCCAGGGTTATTCTATCCTTTGCCGGGTTTGTTTCGATCTCGTCAGGGCATTATAGACGCTTTTCCGTGTAGCATTTTGGACATTTTTGTAAAGTTGTAATTGTTCTACTTTTTAAGTAAGCACTTTGGCTTCCATTTTGAAATTTTTTAAGGTAGGGCACGGTTTCTTCCAGTTTTTCAGTTTCTCGCAATTGTTGCTCATCCTATTTTTACATCCGTTGATTACCCAGATAAACCGCCAGTGATATCTTGTTTAAATGTTACACGCCCTTATTACCAGTTTCCTGACCTCTGTTTTGTGTGTTTTATTGGTGAATATGTTTAAATTTCCGTTGCAATAGGCGCATTATCCGTCTCTTTGCTCATCTGCTTCTTTCCAAAGCCAAATATTAGTATACGTGATGTTAACGGTTGTTAGATCTTATTAAAAGAGTACTAATGACGGAACTTTGGACAGCTTGAGTTGTATATCAAGGCCCTACCCTTAACCCTGGGTAATAATTGCGTCACATTATCACCGTATAATGTAGTCGGTTCTACTTAAATACAGTTTATTCTTGCGGCTTACATTAATTTCCGAATTCTATAAATAGTTTAAAGGTGTATTTAGCTTGCTTTCTTTAATAATAACGGTCACTTAATCTCTTTTCATTTTCCACAATTCAGATGGCCAGGGAACTATTCTATCGCGCAATCACCTTGCCAACGTTCTCCGTGGTCGACCCCGCGGGCGCGGTGGTGCAAGAGGCGGTCGGCGGGGCAACCGCAACAACCGGCCACCGGTCACGAAGGATCAATTGGATGCAGAACTAGCGGCTTACACTGCTCAGGTTTGTCGGGCCCATTTTTTGTTAACATTTTTTTGTTTTTCTTTTTTATGTTACTTCTAGAGGCAACCAATATATCAACATCCTCTGATTTGTGAGGTGATGCGAGCGGTACCTTTTTAATCCCGAGCGTGTAACTCACTTTACTTCACTGCGACAATGACGATGTTCTTATTTTTTTGTATCGTATGGCTGGTTACTGTTTTATTTTCGCTTGTAGAAGGCATGAGAAACCGAGTGCTTGGATCGCAGACGTCAGCCGTACTTTAAAGTGAGCGCTTGCGTTGTGC
This sequence comes from Dipylidium caninum, assembly GCA_017562135.1. Classification (NCBI taxonomy): domain Eukaryota; kingdom Metazoa; phylum Platyhelminthes; class Cestoda; order Cyclophyllidea; family Dipylidiidae; genus Dipylidium; species Dipylidium caninum. Next base: position 44,904 of record QEYB01001003.1, read on the forward strand.
GGTGGATTTTTTCAAGCACCACTTCTCTGCTGTGCGTCCTTTACGTGTCCCAATGTAAACATTTTTTACCACTAATTGTGCGCATTTGTTTTGTATAAATAACGGTTTTATTGATACCCCTTGTCGTTTGTCGGGTTCTGTCCTTGCAACTGTTAATAAGTAGGATGTTATAATTTTACCAACCGAAGTAATTTAGTTTGAGACCTGCCGCGAATTTCCTGGGTGTGACTAATTTCTGACTTCGGAATGAGTGCAGGAACACGACATTTCCCCTCTTGTGGTCGGCCTCACCATTACCCGATATTATTGTAAGGTATGGGTGGAGAACTGTTTGGTTCGAAATTGTGGCCGATGTATTGAGTCCCTGATGAGTTTTCTGATGAGCCGTCCCTCCTAACAACTCGATCGTGGATCTAGGCGGTCCCAGTGCTGACTTTTTGGTGTGCTCTCGCCATGCTCGTTAAATACTACTCGCACCATGCCAGTAGGTGTTTGGAGGTCGGTTTTGCAGTTCCGCATTGATTGTTCACTCGGGGCGTGCCCTCCGATTGACAACGGTCTTAAAGTAGCTGGTGGTCGTATAAGGAGACTGGCTCTGAGTGGATGTCATTCTGTTCTGTTCACACATTGAACTTTCTCTAACTTCTCTTGCGTGAAGACCTACCCTATCAAGAGGTTCAAGGTGAATTTGTGAGATGACTGGTGGCATCTTAGCAAGCGAGGCTGGCATTCCACCGTCGCTATTAATGGAACATTTACGCTCGTCTGGAGCTACTCACCACAAGCCTAGCGTCTGCGGAAACAGTTGATGTCGATCACGCCCTAATTATCACCATCATCGTCGCAATATTCCCATCTTCACCGACATTATTCAATAGATTGCAAGTAGCGGAGGCAAGTAGAGTGGCATTCAATGAGTAGCCTTAATCTTCCGTCAGACCGTTCCTCCACACGAGCCTTACTCGGGGGAAAGTGGGTAATTTTGCCCTTTCAACTATGGATGATTACTCGGGCACCAATAGCGGGCGGTTGGCCAGCCAGACGGCCGGTGTTGCTGGACATGACTCTGCGTCACCTTTAACACTTTTGAGGCCTCTCCTCTCTATTTCTCTCTTCCCTTCTCCCCTTCCCTCCGGCCCCAACCCCCTCCCTCGCAGGTCGTAGTCCGTTCCACCTCGGTGCTGCGAGTGGAGCGCACTTGGCAAAACTGGCTGATGTCAGGCATGGCGGAAAACACCCATAACGGTCTCCCGTTGGTGTTGGTTGGCACTGTCAGGTGGGTCACATTGACTTCGCGCACATCACACTAAGATCATGTGATTTGTGCCACTTCGGTGTCTTCCCGTTGCAGTCGCCGTCGCAACAGTGCAAACGAAACGGTGCAGGATGGCAGGGGAAGAAGGGCGACAGCTATAACATGGGTGAGACTTAAAAGTCAATCGTTAGGGCGACAAAGGACTAAAAAAAGGAGATAAACATACAGAAAGCAGAGTACACCCCGGCGAGAGGCAACTTGGCACCCAGAAACCCACTGGCATAGTAACCAGGACTGCGGGGAAAGGCGAGCGCGGCCTGTTACGCTTACCATGGGAGAAGTCTGTGCATCTACATAGCTCACACATACGTCAGTTAACTTGGTTGATTTCCGTCGTCTTTTGTGCCAATGGTCGCGACTGACGGCAGAACAGCCAAGAAGTCCCCTCGAAAAGCCCCACGTCCGCTTCCACGCCCTGCCTCCCGTTTCAGGACATTGAATGGGGCTGTCGAAAACAATCCTAACCACTTCCTTTGTCTAAAATCAGTTCGTGGTGCATAACAATCGACTGACCAATAAGCGCCACCATTTGCGCTGCTTTCAAGGTCAACGCAGTGGGAGATGTGACCTTGAGACGTGTGCTATTGGTCGAGAGAGACGGGGCGGAGTAGTTTAGTGCGAGGTGGCTAGGTGTAGTCGGTCTTGCCTCTCCTCCCAGGTGTCATGGGATAAGCATTGAATTCCAGGACTTGTGCCTTCTTGTCTATCTACTGGACACTACTAAATAGCCAAACGAGAAAGCGAATTCCGCAGGCAGCTACTCCTCTCTACCCCCTCCCCCCTCCTACCTCCACCTTCAACTCACTGCAGCCTCCTTGCTCGACCACTGGTGAGTTCTTCACGTTAACATCTATTCACTGCCTTGAATATACTCCGCCCTCAGAGGAGAAGGTGTCCTCCTCCTCCTCCTCCTCCTCCTCTCTCTTTCCCTCCCTCCTCCTCGCGACTTGACTGACGTAAATCGCCGGCCACTGGAGGCTTTGGCGACGACGAGTCTGCAAGCTTGCGTTTAGCCACCTCTCCTGCTGTCGTGCAACGTCTCCTCTGCGTGTGAGGGGGACGAACGCAGACTGGGCTGGTCTAAACGAAGTTGGGCTTGTTTCACCCCAACCAGTGGCTCCTCATTTGCCTCTGGCGCATCTGAAAGGGAATAGGCATGCGCCTCATCCCCACTGACCTCATGTTCACCCCCTCCTCGTCCATTCTTATGCCGGGAAATCCTGGTGTACGGGAGATTCTCACCGGGTTCAGTGCACCACTGGGGAAGCTGAGACTACAAATTTGTGCGTGCGCAGGTCCCAAGGACCGGGGGTGCCGCCTCCTTTGACTGACCGTGGGTCTGTGTCTGTCGCTGCCGAGTCTTGACCACCGCCCCACTTGTCAGTCCGCCGCTTCGACACCTTTCCTTCCTCTCCTTCCATCGGTTTTTCACTAGTCTTAGGCCACAATTTTATTTATCGTGTTCATGTGCTGCTTAGGCCTGTTGTCGGTCAATTACCAAGTCGGCGAGTCTCCTTCAAGCTGATGAGATCGTTTTCGCTTTGTATCATGTTACACACCCTCTTATTACCGCCTACCCGTCCTACCGACTCCTTTTGTCCTCACACTTGTTCGGACGGACGCGCTGGTGCGGTGAGCCTGAAAGGCGACTTCTCAGACGCAGCCAGACGCCACCCCCTCCGCGTGTTCACTCGCCCACCCGCCAACAGCCCTGGGGCCTGAACGCCACGCACACCTGCCTCACCGGCGGGTCGTTTCTACACGACGCACTGCCAGACCGCGCGTAGGCGGACAAGGTGCCCGCACCACGTCGACGGGGGACGAGCTGGCAGGGACTTCCTCGTGGTAGCTCGTGCCGTAATGCTCTTGCTGTCACGTCAAGGCGACAGTAACAAGCGAGACCTGTCAAGTGACACTTCACTTCAGATAGGAAAACATAACTGGTGTGAACTTAAAAAATGACCTGATCATGTGGATTGATTGTTACCAAACAAGAGCGGTTCTTCTGTGCGACAAGTAGTCATTCCCCGATGGTGATTTTTTGGATAGGCCTGAATTTCCTCGCCTTCTGTCCTAATTCCTGCCTCTACTCGGTTGAATGCCAGTGGCGTTGCCCAGGTGCCTTCCGAGGACGAAAAGGCATTTGGCCCCAACGAGTACTTGAATCGGGTCGCATGGCGGGGCGAAATGCGTCTGACCAGCCCCAACTCCAGGCTGAACGCGCTTCCCGAGGCAGCAGTCTCGTCCCCCTTGCGTCAAATGGCGATTGGCGAAAGGGACCTGAGCAGGTCCGGGCCAGAGTGTGCTCTTGCATATCCACCCTCCGAGATGCAGCCTCCCGCCGCAGGAAACACCTGACTTAACAAATATCGCTTTTTAGCACCAATTTTAGCCTTATTCACCAGACACCCCCTAATAGTGGCCACTGCCGAGCTTAGTCTTGGCCGAAATGAGTGCTCCAGTGTGGTTTTCCCCTTCTCCTTAGCCCAAAATTTTGGCAAGCAATTCACTGGGGATCGGACCTAGTCGCCCCCATTGGCGAAGGTGTGTCTCTCCGCATTCCCTCGCCGTGGACTCCACCTTTTCCTTCCCAGGGAGGCAGACTCCCCGAGCCACCAACAGGTCACAACTTGGGTGGCGCCACTGTCACCTCGAAAAGAGTTGTTAAGACAGCGATAGGCGTAACTGCGGCGGATTCTGAAAGTGGAGTGACAGTCCGCTTTTCTTGGCGCCGTCGCCCGTTGGGTCCAGGCGCCAGGACAGTTTGTGATCGTGGACAAGGTGAGGAATCACGGATTTGACGATCAGGCGAATCGGAACGGGAAGGAGGAGAAGAAGAGGCGTGCGAAGACGACCTCGAGGCCGCGATGACCAGCCTCACTGCGAGGCGGCTGGGGCTATGACGTGCTAACACATTATAACACGCAAGAATGGGTAGTTTGGGAGAAGGCGCATTGCAGTATACCATGTTCGTTGCTTCCTGTAAGCCATTCACTCAAAAAATTCTGCGGAGGCTTCGCGCGTAGAAATCGTAATCAACGTCTGAAATTGTTAAATCGCGGTGGTCGCAAATAGCTGTCTCCACTTCACTTTCAGCCAAATGAAAGCAACTTTTGGCTTACAAGAATGTGGCAGCGGTTGACCAGTTATGACGAATGGCAGGTTGACACTCCTAATTTATTTAGGCTCCTAAGACGTGGAATTCAAAATAACCACGATGAGTGGCTCTAACTCCATTCCACACACGACCTCCTGCAATTCTTTCCCGGTGTTTATCCGACAACACTTGCCAAACAAAGTCAGTAGGCTATCTAATGTATTGCTTGGGGTTGTTTGTTCTTTCCTTTCAAACGACAACGTAGTTAAATGGCAAAGTAATTTGCGCAGGTTCGTAGTTTTGCGAAGATTCCACTCCCACCGATTGGTGGAGGAGAATGTTTACTTGAACTGTCACGCCCAATCGCCACGCAGCTGGCCGCATTTTATTATTAACTGCCATATTCCGTGTTGCTTGTCTCCTACATTTTCGTGCTTTCCTAACGGATGATTATCACCATGCTCATCCACAATGGTTGAGTGAATTTGTCTTAAGCGGATTTTCTGGTCTCATGCTTAAGCCGGGACGCGCAGTAGACTAGGATAGTTTCTAGCAAGAGACGTTGGCAAGATTTCTATACGATTATTAAGAAATCATATGCTACCAGTTGATGAAGAAGGCTAAAAAAAGTGCTTAAATTTCAGCCTTAATGGTGCATTTATTTTTCGTGGCAGAACGCGCTATCGATCATACACCTATTACCAATCAGAAACCACTGACCTTGAGGCGACCAATGGAAAAAGGCGGAAATGAACGTATTCAGAAGACTCCCTCCTCCGATACGGCGGTGACATCAAAGTCTTTTATTGACCCCTCAGAGTTCCCATTGGCCGATGACTTGGGAGACCCCGAACTTAATCTTCTAAAAGCCTGTCGAAGATCCTCCCTCCGTCAGGGCAATCCTCAATTCGGGTTGGTTCCCTTAATTGGAGATTGTCGTACTTTCCTCCTCTAAGTAGGACTCATTTTATATCCTGCGTTTAGTACCTCTGGCAGGAGTTCGACGTCGAAAGCACAGCGACAAACCAGTCTAAATAGTATCACAGATTGCAGTATGAGTAGCGGCTTCGTCAGCGACGTTTCCAGTGCAACTGCTTCCACGCGCTATCCCAGCTTCTCCCTCGCCAGTATGGACTCCTTGGAGGCTCTCGAAGCAGCCTGGCCGAAACTTGCAGACATGCATTTACCTTCATCCAGTGGTGTAGAGCCAACGAAACGAAATAAGAAGATGGCGAGTAACAACGGTCAAAAGAAAAACAAGCGTGAGTCAAAACGTCAATTTAAGGAATTACCGCCTTAACGCTAATGCCAATAAAACGTAAGAGAGGTGTATAGAAAGAAAATAGAATAATCGTCGGCTACTGTAAATGGTTTTTGTCAAGGGGTCAAGTTTAACTGCTCCGGACTGTTTTCTTGCCACCAAAGTTCATCACGTAATTGGCGGTGGCGTAACACCTTGGAATCGTCATCGCCACCAAACAATCAACGCTCCACAATATGTGACCTTGGCATTAATTACTTCACTACACAGTTTCACCATATAATCTCACTAACTTGACTGTCACTTTACTTAACTTAATCACCAACTATTATTTCCTTCTATCACCGTCGGTCCAAATGTTCCGCAACATCTCTTGTCACCACCGACTGTGGAGCCCTTTGCAATTTACCTTGGTTGGCTCTCCTTCGTCTGGAGGAGTCGCCGAGACGTAGAGACAACACGCGGTGGGAAGAAGAAGCTGCTTCTCTGTTGGGCCTGTCAGCAGGGAAGCAGCCTTCTCTTCCCATTAATTCCGTTAAGTTCTCTTCCGTGTCGATGTCTTCCAGAGGAGTGAGTGGCCGAATAACTCGAAGAAGGAGCTGTCAGGGGCTGTGCAGCTTTGGAGCCTGCCACACAGAGTCGTGTCTGGCAAAAGATTGGCGGTAAACAAGCTGACTTCCCCCAGATACTGGTCGGAGGACGCAAGTTGCAGAGAGTTCTTAGTGCAACCATCCTAATCGCTAGTCGCACTTCGCTGAATTCCATCGCCAAACATGTAATGTATTTAAAAATCATTGGAATTGAGTTGGTCCCTGCATCCAACCGCCTTATTCTCCTCACCGCCTTGGCTAATGCTGGAAATTTTATCCCGTACGACCTACGGAATGTGGTCCGGCAGTTTCAATTCCAGGCGCGAGTTTTCCTCGGTAGCCTCCGTCCGCCGACGTGAGACGAAAGTCCGTGTCGGGTCGTCTCACTTGTCACGCGTTTGGTGGTAATCGGAAATGGCCAGCCGCGGTATGACCCAAACACTGCGATGCACAAAACTCGTTAGCAGACCAGGTCGTTTTGCCTAGGAGTCGGAGTCTTGATGGCAGAAATGTTCCATACTTGTGGAAGGGCGTCGATTAGGCTTGTGGTCTGCACGCCGCATCAACTTATTTCCTCCTCAGAGGTCATTTTCTCCTTCTCCTTTTCCTTTTCCTCCTCCTCCTCCTCCTGGTCATTTTCATGCTCTACTCTTCCTCTCACTCTTTACGTGTCTGCTTCTCTTCCACCCCCGTGGTGAAGTGTCATTCAGCGGCGAAACACAAGCTAAAACTCTAGGCGGGGAGCAGCTTGCCAGTTGACAGCTATCGAAGTGGTTTGGTCAGGCCAAATATTGAACTTTATTTGCCTTCATTTTATAAACTTTTGCTCTGTCAATTCTTTTACAGAACGTGTGTTTTTTAGGCCTAGTAGATGTTCGTCAACGTTCCGGATCCATGGCAGCTGGCACAATTTCTACCGATCTCCAAAGTGACCAACATGTCCAACGGAGCATCTCTTCTTCCGTCCCAGTCCTCAACTCCGGCACACGCCAATTCAATGCCAAAGGGAACATCTTCCGCCAGCGAAAGGACTTTTCTGTATTTAAGGTGGGCCTTGTCAACTTCACCTTCATAAATCGTTTTTGTCAGAGCGAAAATAGCCACGCTCCTCTTGTCGCGCGTGTAGCGGCTGCAGGCGTGGAAGCGCAACGGCTACTTCATCCAGCTGGAGGATGACAGTTGCACAGGCAACGAGGACACACGCGCCTTCGTCCTCTGCCAGTTGACAGGCCACGGGGCCGCGGAGGTGCAGTGTCTGGCGTGCTCTCGCCTCCTCCCCATCTACGACCACTTCCCCCTCCTCGACGGCGCCCTCTTCCTCTCGCCGCTCCGTCATCGCGGCGGTCTCCAGGTGGGTTGCCACTTCCATGCGTTTAAGGTCGCTCTGAAAGGCCCCGCTACACTTCGTGACGCAGACCTCATGTGGCCATTTGGCCAAAGGTACTTCGCCTATCCAGAGGTACCGTGGCAACCTACAGTCCTATGGCACAGCACCTTACTTCCTGGCGAATTTGTCAATCCTCAACATTATCCTAATCTCATAAACCATTTTTTGCATACACGACGCAAAAGTGTGTGAATCTCGGCCAACCTGTGTGTGGCTCGGTAGCCCGTCCGTCCACCTCGAAAGCGTTGGACGCACCACGCCCTGCTCACTGCGACCGGCGCCTACTCAGGCGTCGAGAGAGTCGTTGGACCTAGCGTCCAAGTTAACGGCGTCCAACTTTGGGTGCTACTTTGATCGGCTGAGTCTACAACAGCCTTGATTTTGCCGTCATGCTCTCAGGCAACAGTGAAATGGCGTCTTCACCGACCTCTTCTTCCCATTTCACCATTAAGGACATTGGCAGCCGAAAATTCTCATTGCCTCATCTGGAGATCGCACTGTTTAAACGTCTTCACTGTCTTACCTTATTGGGTGGGTAGCTTGCAACGCGCTCCACACAGGGCTCTCGGCTCTGTCCCGACCAGTTGCTCCATGGGACTTCGGTCTCCTGGGATTCCCGTCAATTGTCACGACATTGGCACGAAATAGGGCATTCTTACTTCACAGGTCTAGATCGACTTGTCTCCTTGTCCCTCCACCCTCGACATAAGCTGCCACGATGTGTTCAAGCTTTGAGAAGAGAACCGGCCGCAAGGAGAAGTAGCGATTTGCTTCATTCAGCCCTCTTTTTTCCATACTTGTACGATGAGTATCCCGCCTCTTAAGATTCATTTTTCAGTTGAAATTTAAGAAGTTAGAACAAACCGAGGTCTTTGCAATTTTTTCATCAATGAGGTGGCAGTCTAGCGTACCGGCCGTCCTCCTAATGCTGGGTAGTGTGCGGGTAGGATGCCTAAAAGAGTTATTTTCGAGGTGTCAGAAGATTTTGACCCCACGACTAGTCCCAACTTCCCTCGTGGCCTTCAAATAGGTAACCTGGAGCGTCCCTCTGCCCCCCTCGGTCATCGCGAGTGTAGGAAGCCATGATGGTGGCCCCACAACCACCTTCTTCGCGGGTCAGCTAATGCAAAATGACCTCGCTCCGCCTCCAGGTTGTACGGGGCCGCGACAGCAGCATCAGCAGCAGGTCCACCATCATCACAACCCGCCAGGCCATCAACGCGTACAAGCGTCGATTAGCCAGAGGCGCTTCCTCCATGCCATCTGCATGGCCTGTATGCACAGCATTGAAACTGAGGGAGGCGACGACAATGACGCCGTTCATGACTCTGAGAGATTGCCGCAAATCATCTGCAAGTTTTGCCGCACTTCCTGGTGTGGTGAGTACATTTGCGTGGGTTTTGAGTAAATTTGCAGGCTTACTGCTAGTCGAGGCTGGCTCAACGGAACAAGCGGTAGCTATGCTCCATCCACGAGAGAGGAGAGAGAGGCTGTTCAACGGCCTGGCCGGGGGACATATAAGACATCAAGGTGACCAGCCTTGTGTGAACAAAATTGTTATAATTTTGTTTGGGTTTTGTCACACCTCATCTTTCTCAATTGCGTACCACGGAAATTCGATGGACTCTATTTTTCCTTGTACACTCAGATAGGAGCCCTAATTCGACGGTTTTGTCGGTGTCTTTCTCTGAAAGTCGAGCAGATCACGCCTGAACTGACAGGATAGACTCAAAAGCCGATTGACACCGCCACAACAAGCGGTTGTTTCAATTCGAATGGGAAGTAGCAATTGCATTCAATATCCGCGAGATGCGACTCAAACATTTCTGTCATCTGACCTTCGTGGGGGTAGTGTCAGTCTGAGAGCAACAGGTGTAGCAGAGCAGTGTGCGTCGACTATGACAATCGCCTGGAACCCATGTTGCCACTTAGGGCTTGGCGTGTTTAAACGCGTTATTGAGTGTCGCAGATAATTTTGCATTACATGGAGCCAAAGGTCTCACCAAGTTGTGTGTACGCTTCAAAAACCACCTAAAAGCACCCACTTTTGTTTGGTTGTGCAGGCTCTACCTTGCTGATTGGAGGATTGTACACCTACGACCTTTTCGCCTGCTCACCGTGTTGCGCGGAACACCTACGATGCAAGTCTTGTGGCCTCCGGCCTCTAGTACAGAGGAATGAAGACAAAGACGCCGGAAGTGTTGACGAGGAAACAAACCTTCTCCAACCTCTTCCTTACTTTAGTCAATACAGTCAACTCCTATGTTGTCAGCACTGTCGTGCTGTCGACTATCACTTTATCAAACCTTTCGATGATATGTATGACGTCCATGTGCCCTCATAGACTATATCCTATGTCCCAAAGCGCGGTCCTCCTCGCTCAACTACTTTTGCCTCCTCCTATATCCCTTTATGTTTGAAGCTTAGGACATCTATGCACGATTGCATGTATCTAGGGATGCATTATGGGCTACTGGCATGAATATATGCGTATGCGTGTGTGCCTATCAAAGGTTTCCTTTCCTATTTAACTTGTACTCTGTCATGAGCTGCTAGTTATGCGAAAACACAATCATCAATTAGGGCGTAACATTTCGCCTTACAGTAGGAATGTCGGATTCTTCGTGTATATCGTACGAATACTCAGCGTGTGTCATTTACTGGAAGCTCATTCGTGAGCTGTGAAAATGAGAGCCCTTGTCAGACCGGCCTCTAACAATCCAAGATACATATGACCAGACGGATATTTAAAAAATAGCAAACAATTTAGCTTTCGTTTAAGCTCGAGAAGTGGAGTGATTTACAGGCATTGATAATCACATTTAGATAAGAAAGGACACTAAGTACTATTTAGAATACCTATTTCCTCGACTATAGGTGAGTTAGTTAATGGGAAAATAACAATAACGAAAGTCGTCTTGGCACTAACTCTTTGAGGCGGGACGCCCGCTTCTAACTTCCGTAAAAGACGATTATTCTATTCAGGAGACACTATGGAATTTTTGGCCATTGTACGGCTTACTTTTGTCAGCACCTGTGATGCATGGCCATGTAATCTAATAGGTACCAGGAATAAGAGATATGTGCAGTTTATACTCGTAATATTGTCAATAATGTTAAGTTCATGCCTATAAAAAATGTATGGAGCAAATGTGCAAGAGAACACACCTGAACAAACAGAATCGTGGATATTGCACGCTTTAGTATTCAATATCCAACGCTAAATTTGGCACGTGTAGACCAATTAGATGACTATAAAATTTCCGGACCTTCACTTTCTCATGTCCACATTTGTTTTACTTAATTTACAACGCAGCGAGACTTTCGTAGTCTGACGGAATATGAGGTTGGCGCCTGGCTTCTCACGGGTTCTCACTTTGCCCCTGAGGAAGACAGGGTTGTCTGTTCTAAAACCCAATGCAGCCCTTTCGGAAAGCGCGGTTTCTGTAGTTGAAAATAGCAACGGCTTACAGGTGAGTTGTTTCTAGTCCTTCCCCAAAAGTCGAACGTCTTCTGTTGTGTGGTAAATTCATAACATTGCAAAACTTTTCCAACACTTCGCAACCCAATCCACCATGTCATTATGGAATGTGTGCATCTCTGCATTGGCAGTACGTTTGTCTTCCCAAACCTAATGCTTGGAACGGTCTCGCCCGTATCGCGGCAATTTTCAACGCCGGGTCTCGTTTTGAATCTGACCCACGTATTCACGGTATTACGCATCTTATCCGACGTAGCTGTGGCATATCTACCACAACTACACTGCTGTTAATTTGACCCGACATGTTCAGCAAATGGGTTGTCGCCTTCAGTGAGTTTTTTCTAGCTCTTTGTTCATTTTACCTCTTGCATTAACATCTTTTTGTGTGCTTCGTAGCTGTCACACAACACGCGAACATATGATTTATACTGCTGACGTTGCTCCGAATCTTGCTCCCCGAGCTGGCTTGATCCTTGCCACAATGGCTACTCAGACAGCCTTCTACGATTGGGAATTGAAAGATCAAGTGTACAAACTAATGAAGAAAGACATTGACATGCTCAATAGGCGCCGGTTTGACGTTTGTAAGTGTAGTGTTTAACTTACTTTCACTGATTCCAGTAACCGTAGAACTGCTTCATGAAGCAGCCTTCGGGCAACATCCGCATGGTGTTGGCCTTGGAAACTCTCTCTTTGCTGACATTAATCGCATCGGAACCTACACAATTGATGATATTGAAGCCTTCTTGGGCTCCCCACTACACTCCTGCTAACGCGCTCTTCATTGTTACCGGTTGCGGCCCAAATTTTGATGGTATACAAATCTGTGACACGATGAACGATGCCGCCCTTTTCCGGACCCCAACGCTTCCGATAACATCCGCAGCAAGACATACATTCGTCGGTGGTGAAAGACGCCGTGAAATGACTGGTTCAGAATCTACTTATGCAGCACTAGCATGGCCCACTTCCGGTGGCCATATGGGCGAGAGTTTAGAATCTCTAATTCTTTCCATTTACGCAACGGCACTGACCTCTCCATGCCAGAGCATTGCTTTTGGTTCGACGGGAGGTTTGGTGCCACCGACATCCGGTGCAGTCGTAACTCCAGTTCACTTTACATACTCTGATCATGGTCTTTTTGGAATCTTGGTTACTGGTACGGAGGGAAAGGTGGTTGGAGACCAATTGGTCTTGGCTAGAAAGGCTCTATGTAAGCTGGCAGAGACAGGAATGAATGAAGAGCAATTTGAACGTGCGAAGCAAGTTTACAACTTATTCCCTTTCCAAGATTTACTTTTGTAGAGCTCGCTTTAAGGGAAATTTGGCGATGCGAATGGAAAATATCCACTTTTTGGCGGAGGACATCGCGGTGCAGTTGTTGTGTTGCAATCGTGGCGGTAATGCACAATGTTCAAACGACTCGGGTATTCGTTCGATGGACGATATCTGCCTCGCGGTGGATCGGCTTGGTTTAACCGAGGTCAATAAGGTAGGCTGGATTGCATGAAATGTCGAATACTCCTCTATTTAGGTGTTTAAGGACACTGTGAAGTCAACAAGAATGGCTTTGTCAACTGTAGGAACGAATATTGCTTATGTACCACCCTTGGAGACTCTGAAAACGGTTTAGATTGCTCTCAGGAATTATAATAGACTTTTAATGGAATTCACTTTTTTGATCTACTAATCTTGCCTTCTCTGTTCCCTCGACGACACGCTTACATTATCGGAGATAACTCGCTCAGGTACAACTTATGTATCCAATTTAAAGACAATTTTGGTCATCTTTTTAATGCATTCTCTTAAACGTTTGCTTTGCTGAGCCTTCTGACCACAACTGGGGTGTGGTGTACTAGGACAGATGGCAATATAGAGCAACTTATAAGCTATTAATGGAACTTTTAATTACGTTTAAAGCTTTGTTAACTCATTTCTGATGTTTGTTATTGGTTGTCGACGCTTTTCTTCGGTGAGGATTTAAGTCTCCATATCTTGAATAATTTCTTGAAGTTAACTAAGGTATTTTTCCGCTTAGGGTTTTGCCTTCACAGGCTCAAAATTGATATTTCTCGTTCGTGAAACGTGTTACCTGTTATGTTATTAATTCACCCAACTACGTGAGACTAGTACAAAAAAATTGTCATTCGATAGAAATTTTAAAAATCGTGTTTAAACTGACATTAGGGAAACTTGAATTCTTAGGACTAAACTCCAGCACTGGTGATCACGAATGATTTATATCCTGACCCATGTTGGCCCTTGTCCATAGTTATATAAGCAATGTCGTACCTTGATTTTGTGCGAAATGAAGGTACCAGTGAAGAAACGGTGCCATAACACGCCCAAATGGTAGGTCGGCACTGTGATGGGATAGGATATCACAATAAGTATTTTGACAATTCTTAAGGGAGCTAATGGGCTGGCGGTTACGAAACGTCGGAGACCAAGGTATGGGGCCCATGCGTGTTTTTATTGACAGGTTATCAGAACATTTTGAATTAGGGATTAAATTAAATGGACTGGTGTGGGGTGTTGTTGGCTGGAAAATGGTGGCAGGTTTTGACATTTCACTTAAGTGTGTACCGAAGAAAAATAAATTTAGAAATTTTTGGTTAACATGGTCTTCTAATTTACAATCCCTTAAAAGTTTAGATTTTAATTTATCTTAGAAAAAATAAGCAAAGATGACAGTGGCTAGGAAAAAAATTGTGAAACTACCAATTACTAATACGTCATCCGCGCACAGCTTTTTTAACAGAATAAAAAACTGATTTTATTTATTTCATTAAATGATATAAGCGTTTTTGCATAACTTCAAGGTTTGCCAACCGTAAAAATAATAATCATCTGTTGTTTGAATTATTTAGCAAGTGTAGTGAATATTTCCGTCAATTGCCTCGACCGTGTGTACGATGCGGCTATAGCCTGCGATGACTAGTGCAGTTCACGAGTACACCTATTCTGTTCAAGTTAAAAGTCGGTTCGATTTGCTTGCGCGCGACGATTTTAACAGCGAAGATCCCGACATCCTCTTGGGAAAGCTCCGGTCGCATAAACGCGAGCCAAAGTCTGCCGGGAAAGAAGGTGGGTTATTTTCCATTGCTGGCATACGTAATAGCACTCGAAAAGTCAAACAAGGAGATTGTCGAACCTCCCCCAAAGAGCGCTCAGACCAATCGCAGTGAACTCCGTGTAGTCGAACAAAAAGCTGACGCCCCCGATGCATCTTCCAACGTCCCGAACCGCGTTAATCATCGTTCTCGAGGTAGCATGTCCCGGAGTAAGCCTTCTAAGGCGAACGACAAACGTGAATTTGATCGACACTCGAGATCTGATAAGACGTAGGTTATGTCCACATCGCAATAATGATGATTCGTTATCCCTGTCCGATAGCTGAAGAACCAATCTAACTGATTTTTACTCTATAAGATCTTCGTTAGATTAGAACTCGAACTACACATTTGTCACTTTCTCTTTAGTGGTATTAAACCGGTCATTAAAAAAGATGGCCACGGTACAGGAAACTGGGGTACAATCGAAGATGAACTTGAAGCCCAAATGGCCGAGGTTATTCTAGAGCCCACAGCTGAAGAGGAGTCGCAGAAAGAGAAGCTTCTTGAACCGGTTTCGGAGCCCGACAAACCTGTTGAAGAAGAGCCCAAAACATTAACCTTAAAGGAATACCGTGAACAGCTTAAATCTTCTAAGGCGCAAGTGCGACTTGCCACCAAAGGCACCCGCTCTCCTAACGACGGAAAGAATGTGTTTTCCGACATGGTCCAAGTGCACAGTTCAAAGCCGTTGAAAAATGATGTCGAGGTAGTCTTGGAGGATGTGCCCAAGGGGGACGTGGACGCACCTGCCTTCTTTGAATTTGGACGTGGCAGGCCTACGCCTCGGGGACGTGGCGGACGGTCTGCCAATGCCGAGTTCCGAGGCCGCGGCGCTGGTGTTCGTCCTGATCGACGATTTCGCGAGGAACCGCAGGTGGAGAATGAGCCGCAGGGAGAGCAGCAGGCAATAGAGTCGCCAGAAGATATGGAGGCGCCCAATGAAACCGGTGAAAGACCGATGTCGCGTGGAGGCCGCGGGGGAGAACGACGTTTTCGAGCTCGTGGTCGTGGCTTTTTGCCTCGCGGCCGTGGTATCTTTTTCAGTGATCGTGGCCGGGGTGGTTTTCATCCAGACAGAGGTCGCGGTCGTGGAGGTTTTAATCCAAATCGAGGTCGTGGTGTCAGTTATGAGGAGCGGGGTCGTGGCGGTTTCCATGAAGATCGTGGCCGTGGCGGTTTCCATGAAGATCGTGGCCGTGGCGGCTTCCATGAGGATCGCGGACGTGGCGGCTTCAATCCAGATCGCGGCCGTGGCGGCCCCGTCGGGGATCGCGGTCGTGGCACCTTCAATGATGAACGTGGACGCGGAAGAGGTGGCGCCTCGGGCGCTGGTGATCGCCCAAATTTTCGGGGCGCGAGAGGCGGTGGTAGAGGGATGCGGAGTTTTGGTCCTCGTGGTGGTAATTTTGGCCCAGGTGGTTTCAGACGTGCTCGAGGTGTCTTCGATAACGCGCAGGATAGTCGAGGAGGATTCAATGGTGGACCTCCTGTCGCTGTGATTACTGCTCCCTCAATGGACAGTGATGCGGACTTTCCTGCTCTTAAGTAAAACCATCAGCACTTGAAAAGCGATTGGAGCTTGAACAAATGTGTATATGAAGTGTAATTTTTGTTGTCCTCTGGTGGGAGTTGTTAGTGCTTTATAGCGGCGAGGCGTCTTGGGTTCGTGGGGTGCCTCGAGTAGGGACTGTTCTGGGCCCCGCCTGGCCGCGTCCGTCTCGCTGCTCGTGTTCTGCCCTCCTTGGGGCTGTAGGGGTTTTTGGGGGGCAGCTTGTTGCTGGAGCGGGGAGTTCGCCGTGTAGGTCGTCACCGCGTCGGTGCCTGGTCTTCCCGGCCTCGTGCGTTTTTTGTCCTAATCTATCGAGATCGGGGAAGTTGTCGAGTTGAGTGTCTCCCGTTCCGTGCTGCAGAATTCCCAAAGATTTGTCCGGGAATGCCATTCCAATCTACGGTGGGTCCGTCAGGGGAGACTTGAAGGCGGTTCGGATTCTTGTTCCGTAAACGCATTGAGGACTGGTTGAGTTAAAAACGAGCAGTTAGGGTCCCGACTTTGCAGCCAATGTTGACACATGTTGCTGGGCGCGTCTACGAGCTAAAAATGTCTGAGAGAATCGGACGTGATCAAGTGGCGAAGCAGCACGGTTTTAGTCGGGGGGCCTCATGACCTTGTGCTCTTAGTTTAAGACATTTGTTTTACAGTCGGCTCATCCAGCGAGGAAACGGTAACTGCGCGAATTCAACTCATTAGGCACCAAGAAATACTCCACGAGGGATCAGTGGGGAGCGAATTTGATGTTAGGCAGAAGAATGAGGAGTCCAGTTCCCAAGGCCCTATCTCGTGAGCTTTCAGTCTTGACTATGCGGAATCGAAGAGGCACTCGCAAGCGGAGGCAGCGCATCTCATAGCATTCCGTGTTTTGCGAGCCGGTCGTTTAACTCTCCCGGTCATCCCCCTCGTTGCTGCAGCGTCGATCACGTACCACCGAGAGTTGTGAACAGGATCAGGTTAACAAACGGCATTTTGTGAGACGCAGTGTTGCCACTATGGATTTCACGCGAGGGCACCCCAGTGCCCTATACGGGACCGAGGAGCATCTTGACTCTACTTCTCGCAGCCTCTTTAGTCATACAAAAACACTGACAGCCTCTCCAGTACGCGTCAATTTCTTTCGGTTTTGGCAGTACCAACAGCGTAACGCTTCTAGTGCGTCGAGTCACACACAACCCAGATGATTGATAATGACTTTTAGGTGTGGTAACAACAGCTCGCTCTCCTCTGTGGAGTAATGTCAACTGCATTGCCACAGGCGTTTGACAGTAAAACGCCCTTTTTGTCTAGAAAGCCGGGACATGTCAGCATCACGGTGACAGGAATTGCTGATTCGAATTGAATTTTAAGACCTGCCTATGCCCTCTTTGACTGCCCTCTTCACATGTCGGGAAGATAAAAGCACAAAAATTATGGTTAAATTTCGCATTCATATTCCTCAAAACCCACACCATACGACCCTATTTCGCTAGATCAACGCCTGTGTTTCCTCGAGGATGTCCCTGGGTGTGCGTAGGCCCTCCCTCCTCTCCTCATGTTCGAAAGTTCGGCTCCTGTCCCTTTGACGCACTGTGCCAGTCCTCATCCTCCAGATGAACTGCACTTGCAGACAGACGCCGTCTACTTTCCAATCGAAGATCTCGGAAAACGCATTCTATGTTGAGTAAAAAGTTTTGCCTCGCGCGTTACTCACGTCTTCTCCAACACCTACCTCCGTCTGTGTCTTAAGAAGGCTTGCGTCGAGTGCCACTTAGCGCAGGACCGACTGAAAGGGCCTGAAGTCTTATTGCGAGTTATACTTGCACCTGAAAAGTAATTTGTTCCACAAGATTGGGGAAAATGCTTAATTTAGCTTATTGCGGCAGATTTTTCGCGAAATGTTCTCCTGCGTTGTTGTCCCAAACGCTTGCCGTGGGGCGCGTGAGTGGATGACGACGCGGTTAATTGCCGGTAGAAATTGCGGGGCTGCCATAACTGAATACACACCCCAAGAGAATTTTTAGCTACCCTGTTTATCAATGCTTCTCCTCGACGGTTGCGTGTCGCGTCGTGCTCCAGTTGATATCACCACTGACAAGAAAGGAAAGGCGAAGTGGATAGCACGACTTCACACGGCTTTCAGCTTATTCTCGAGGATGACTGAGAGACTCTTGTGCTGTGGATGGCCTTCCCCCGGAGCAACGTTGACTTCCCAACCCGAGCGCCAAGTGTTGTCGAAGTCATAACGCATCCGAGGCAAATGGAGAGCGCGACATTCCCACTAGCAAAAACGGCATATTCGCGTGGCGTTGTGAGGCACATCGCTCTCGCCGTCGGCGAAACAGAAGATGCTCATTGCCATCGGGATGAAAGAAAGTCTAAATGTCGCAGAGTTATGCAAACTCTCTCAGAATTCAGTACGCTGGATCGAGGCCATCTTCTTCTATCTGTGAAAATGCACGGCTCATTGGGGAGGGCAAAACTGACGGACGCGAAATGGAAGAGGAGAAAAAAAATGGACAAAAGTTGGCGAATAAGGTGAAACCTTTAATACATTCAGCCTCAGTACGTGAAAGCCTTTACAAATCAGATAAGAAGTAGATTTCTCGAATTCCCTGTGCTATCGCTAGATAGTAGTGATCCTGAGGCATGGTAATTATTTTGATGATTTTCAATGCCGAATGGCTTCCACTATGCAATGTATTTCACTGTGGAGTAGTCGTATAAATGTGTTTAAAAAGGGGTCGGGCGAGTTTGGCGATCCAACTAAGGAAGTGAAAGTGGATCATTAAAATCCCCTCATGAGCTAATCACCCACTCGTCGAAAGGGTGCACCAAGTATATCCACGAGAAAGGAAAGATTTCCAGTCAATGACTTTGTATAATAACGAGAAAGTAATTCATCCGGGTTATAGGCTGCATCGTTTAGTGGTAGTGAAGATTCCAGAGGTTATGGTGTCTTAGTTATTGGAATTAAAGATTTAATCGTTACAATCAAAGTGCTAGTAGAATAATATCGCGTGGAATTAACCCACATATGCCTCCTGTGGCGTTATTTTAAACATATACATTTCTCTTCATTCTTATCGACGTGAATGATTCATTTATTCCCTATCTTTCTGTAATTTTGATGCTTATAGTTAGCGGTAACGGAAAATAAATCATGAAAGAGTAGATCTAAATATTACTGCAGTAACCGTATGTGGGAAGAGGGGGAAGAATTTTTAACAGTAATTATCCACCGAATTAAGCTCGTCGCCTATTAATAAAGATTAAAGCATCATCAGGCTTGATACAAGTTCTAGAAATTACTACACCTAAAATCACATTTCTCAAATATCGGTCTTCTCGATGGTATATGACTAAACAGACTCGCTTAGCCACACCAGGCATACGTTTGACATAAGTCAGTAAAGACACCAGATTAGACACAAGTTAACGGAGCAAGCGACGAGGGCGACTCTATATAAGATAGTCGAACATCCATCTTGGCACGTAGAGAAATTTGTATTGGCAGTACGGTTTAAGAAATTGTGAGAATGTACTCGAAGAGTTGGCTTGGAGTCACCTTATCAAATCACGCTACTGCAAGGATTAATAGCTTAGGATGTTGCGGCGTTTCACAATGCAACAGATTAAAGATCATCGACATGCGTATTACGTCGAGGGTTTTTGATCGCAATAGCGAATAGGAAAAACTGGCTGTACACTATGTTTATCTGTCAAGGCAACACATAACTGATAAGGCATTTCGCAGTATACAAGCCAAAAAAATTTGTGGTTATAGGATGGAGTCAGATAAAGTGTGAAATGTTTGAAATATGTCGTATCGTGAATCAAACATGTCAAAATACTAATTAACAGAGCCAAAAAGTTTCGCACACATAAAATACTTTTGTAATCATCTAGAAAGGTGTTGATCAATATTATTAAGCAGTGCTTCTAGTCTCACCCTATTAGCACTTTTACCCAACCAATTGTCGGAATAATTTCGCTGGTGCAGTGGCGCGACGTTCTGAAGTTGTTAGGTGCCAACTCTCCTTAGGTCGGTACAAACGCAGGTTTTTCCTTATTCTCCACTTTGTAAGGGCTTTCTGCAAGGATTTTGTCTCTGCCTTTGATGTTTTTGATTTATTTCGCGAGAAAAGTATCGTCTGAATTTACCCCTATCTAGCCCCTTTAATTTAGCGCATGTAATCTCAATACCATTCTCGCGCGTTGTGCAAAGTATCTGTCGCTTTCACCATGCAATTCCACATTCTGTTCCAATTTTTCAGCTAAAACCACGGTTATTCCCACGCTAATGTCACGATTTTCGCTTATAGGACATGTTGGATCGACGCAAGGCTTTTTCAATAGCGGCCGTTTACTCATTTATTCTCTGTGGCATCGTCACCTTCCTTGTAAACCATGTTCAACCTACGGCTTATATGGACGAAGTGTTTCACGAAGAACAGACCATTACCTACGTTCACGCTGAATGGTACAAATGGAATCCAAAAATCACCACCCCTCCGGGCCTATACGCCCTGACTGCCCTGATTTGGCACGTTCTCCCCTTCCGCCCCGTTGTTGAAAATTTCAGATTTTTAAACTGCTTCATTGCAGGAGCTAATTTATTCGTCCTGGCGGAATTGACCCAAAGCATCCTCGCTGCTGTTGCCATATCAACCTTACCTGTTCTCTTTTTTACTGCTATACTCTACTACACTGATCAATTATCACTTCTTGCCCTTCTTTTAACTTTTTTAGCTCAGCGTTCTTCACATACTTTTCTTGCATTTATTACTGGTTGTTTTGCCTGTTTCGTCCGTCAAACTAACGTCATCTGGCTTGCTTTCATGATTGGTGAACAGGCTGTTCGCAGACTTTCTTTTAAGTACCCTTACAGCCGAAAAAATGCTTTTCAGTGGTATGTAGATTTATTTCATCATCCTGTTGATACTCTTACAGCATTCTTTAAGGCAGCACTTGTTGACGCCCCTCACCTTACCACAACAATCCTTCTCTTTGTTGCCGTAGTTATTATTTTTAACAATGGTGATATTGTTCTCGGCGATCGGGCTGCTCATGAACCCGTATTTCATTTACCTCAACTCCTTTATTTCTTTGTTTTTTGTGCCTTTCACACCCCCGTTTCCTTCATCCGTCACCTCCACGCCACTCTATCTGTTCCACGTCGCCGCTCTCTCCCGTGGATAATGTTTGCTCTTCTCTCCATAGTCATACTTGTTCATTTATTTACTCTGGAACATCCTTATCTCTTAGCTGATAATCGTCATTACCTCTTCTATATCTGGTCCCGATTTTTCCGTCGTTATAAGGAGTTTCGATACGTTCTTGCACCTTTATACCTAGTCTGCGGTTACTACGTGTGTAACGACCTGCTTTCAGGTAGTTTATCTGCTGTTCTGACTACGTGGGGCTACCTCCTTGCTACGGCATTAGTACTAGTCCCTGCGGGTCTAATTGAACCAAGGTATTTTGTCACTCCGTACGTGGTCTGGCGGTTATCCAAGCCCTTAAAACGTGAGGACGAGGATGCTTGCGGTGTGGAGGTGGTTGTGAATGCTCTTGTTAATGCTGTCACTGTCCACATTTTTGTGTTCCACCCTTTTAAGTGGTTATCGCAACCCTTTACTTGGCAGCGTTTTATGTGGTGATGGCTTTTATTTTTAAATCAATCTAGGCAAATGCGAACATCATCGCTTTTGTTACCCTGTTGACTCTGTGCTCTCAAATTTGCTTACTTCAGTTGATTTACCTTACATTAAGTGTGAGTCTTTTAAATTTCAGGATTTGTACCTCTTTTTGGTAAATTATTGTACATGTTTTAAATAGATTCCTTTTGCATTAATTTTATTCTTATATCTCTCACTTGTGAACGTAGGGTTCACATTGAATCACCCCTGATCCCGAGGGTGCCTGAAAGTTCGCTAGCATTGCCTACCAAGTATAGTCGCCGCATTGGGGGGTGTAGTCAGGTCGTGCCCAACTGGCTGAGAGTAAAACCGGTGGATTTTTAACGCTTGCTCGGTTATTGCGCTTTTGAAGTTCTCGGATTCCTCCAATGCGCCTTCGGTCGAGGCCTTGCGCAGCTGCGTGTTGCGGTGCATGATCCGCGGATACTCTATCGGTTCGCGATGATATTTCGACCAGATTTTGGTGTTGCCTTCCGCCGAATTAGATCGGATTCTAGTAATCGCCATGCTTTCTGCAGTTGTTGTCAGTTGGTGCTCCTTTTGATAGGCCCTTGGTGCCACGTCTTTCGATACATGGCTTTTTCTCCGATGTGGACATCATTGTCGGAGGCGTCCATTGATTGTCGACGCTCCCTCAGGGGCACCTGCGTGGGTGTGCGAGCCGCGAAGACGAATACTTTAAGTGTACACCAACGGTCCATGTGACCGCTCACGGCAATGTCCGGAGCGGCGAGTTGCGTCATTAAGTGGAGTCTTTGCGGAGGAAGACATTTAAGCTTCTTTGTAAGTCTAGAAATAATTTTTTTTCAAAAGACAACACCTCTTTCGTGCCCTGTAAAAGATGGAAGTGATTTCACTTGGAGCCCTCGGTAATGAGAATTGCCACGATCTGTGCAAACTCTAATGCCTGGAAACGACTTCCCAGAAAAAAAGGGGACGGGTGTGAAAGAATAATGCTATTCAGTAATCGACATTTTAACTAAACAATGTCCTACGACTACACAAGCCTCTTAAGTCATCCCAAAATCGGTAATCAGCATCGAAAGAGGTCGATTCTTTTGTCTGCAATGTACTCCTGCCGATTCGTTAACGCGGCAACGCCTTCCAAAACCTTCCTAAAACGTTTTCTAGAATGCCCCCACCATCCACTTAAGCATCCGATTACATCAAGTTGGCCGAGGCTTTCCATTGATAAGTCACAGTCGTTGGGCAGAACCACGATTTCACGCGAGTGGAGATTGACAAGATTCGTTTGACTGGCGCCGAAAGACCTGCGCTGAGGATAGACAATGACGGAGGGATACGGAGCGTTTGTATCCTCCTCCTCCTCCGCCTCCTCCGCCTCCTCCTACTCACATTCGCTAGGTGTGTCTGTCAGGCAGTGTACTGCTTGGAGACTGCGTTTCGACTGAGTTGTCGAATGGAACTTGAAAACCCCAACGGCCACTCCATGACACAAGGTCTTACTTTCGCGAAGATGCGTCTCCATCCCTGAAGCCGGGCTCCTGGGGAGCGCAATTAGTCGGGGAAGCTCCCTCCCGACCATTCTCTTGTAGAGATCCATTTGGCAAAAATTCTCCCAAGTGTCACTCTCTTCGGAGGCATAATGCTTGCGGAGCTGGGCGCCTCCTCGCGGCGGCCGCGTCCGCCTTGGGCCTCCCTGGCCTCGTGGTCGGGCCCTCCCTGCCGAGACCCAGTTCGCTCCTCTGCAGATTGCGGGCCAATCACCCACTCCAGCGGCAAAATCCGCTTCCGAGTCATTTGAGGCGATGTCAAACATCAGACTCACCGGAAAGTTCGGTCCGTTTGCATGACAACATTTCTCGGCACCGTAGGAAATGCTTATTCGGCGCAGGTTCTTGCCACTCCGTGGTATACTCAGTGACATAGGAAATTATTTGAAACAAAGTTGATTCGCGTTGGTGCTAAGTGTGAAGCGGTGGTGCGTCCACGGCTACTCAAGAAGATCATTTGCCCCCACTGTGGTTTACATGAATGTCAACAAGGAAGAAATGCCACAGAAGTATGTGGGAATTTATTGAAAGGGTTTTTGTGAATGTGCAGTTTCCGGGAGGACAGGCAGGAGAGGAATGGAGAAATTCGAAACAGGCGATTTCGAGCTTTCTGGTGAGTCACGTTCTTGGCGAACGTCTTGGCTCCACGACGACGTTGTTGATACTATGTCGGCGCACGATCCTCTTCTCACAGCATCGGAGACAGCAAAAAGACCTAATTCAGTTCAGCGAACCATTTTACACCTCATTCGAGAGTTGGAATTTGTGTGGAAATATCCAAGATGGGTGCCACATGAAGAAACTGAGGAGAATGTGGATGATCGAGTCGTCATATCCACATCTCCGAGGCCTTCCTGAATCACATGATAAGTGGGGATGGAAAGTGAGTTAACTGCGCAAAAAGCTTAAGGAAAGGGGCCTATTGTGAGCTCGGAGAACCTCTAAATTTGGCTCTGAATAAGAAAGCGGCGCGGTGTCTATAGTGGCACATTCGAGAGCCAGTGCATTAGGAGCTTCCACAACCGAACGAAAAGCTCAATTCGAAGAAATTTTGTCGGCAAGTGGATAGCCTAACGGCAGCAGTGGGAGGAAAGAGGCAGGCGATGCTGGAGAGGGAGGAAGGAAGGAAAGAAGGAAGGAAGGACATCAGGCTGCGCGACGGCGACGCCGGGCCGCAGGCAGCTTTCGGGATTCGTCAGAAAATCGCAGAACTCGACTGGGGAACTCCGTCGCATCCATCATATTCCCCGCACTTCAGCCTCCAATTGGCACCTGTTTTTTGTCCTTACGACATTTTATGGGGGGCAAAAAATAAAAAAAACGAAGAAATGTCAAAGAAGCACTGGTTCAATCGTTTGCATCAAAACGTGAAACCTTTTTCAAAAGATGGGATATCCAAGTTGCGGTCACGACGGCGAAAAGCCGTTAATAGTAAGGACAATTGTATTATTTAATAAGGTTTATTGACGGTACGAAAAAGTTGTGTTTCATTTTACTCCAAAGAAGGCGACAGCTTTCGGTGGACCTTTTTCGTGAGTCAGTGCACGGGCATGAATCGCACTTGAGGGCCACAGAAACCCCACGGTGGGGCATTGCTGACGCAGCGTGGGTGGGTGGGGGTGGGGGTGAGGGTGAGGGTGGAGGAGAGGCTGGATGGCCCCGCGACTGAAGCAGACGGAGGAGCTGAGACCATCGAGGTCGTTCCTGCGCCCGCCCCTCTGCCATGACCGAGGGGAAGGAGAGGCGATCCGTCCGCGTCCGCAGCAAGTGGCACATTCCTGAGGTGGAGTGGATGGACTTGCACCCTCGTGGCTGCTCATGACCAGCCACTTTGCCACGCCAAAGGGGGGAGGGAGGGCTGGGGCCTGTCTTTCATTTGTCTTAACTCCTCTGGCGCCCCATCAACATCTCCTTATGTACCTTGAGTGTTGAATTCCTTTGGTGAGCACTATAAGGCGCATGTTTAAGGGCTTTAAGTCAAAGTGGTGATTTTTATGGGTGTGGAAATACTTTCTTTAGAGAGATTTTTTAACGTGAACGGAGAGCAGCGATTTTGGAGCTCCCTGCACGAAAGGGAGACGAAAGAGGGGGACACCCGACACCCACTCACTCGGCGCGGCATAGGCCAGTCACCGCCGAAGCTCCCACTAGCATTTGCCAACGCAACCAGCGTCCCGCTCGGTACTGTTCATGCAACCTCAAGAACATGCTTTTAGCCGCTGCGAGCTTATTAGCCGAATCGCCTTTCGCTACCACTAATTACGGGAGGACGTGGATGCACGACAGTAAGGCAGGACGACCTCGGTGTCCTCAGCGCTTCTGCCCGCTCCAGTCACGGGGCTGTCCGTCCTCTTCTCCTCTCCCGCCGCGTCAGCAATTCTCCCATCGCCCGCTGTCAGGCCGCATGGACCGGGTTTTACGATGACCAATCAGATCGCGTTGCCCCGCGTCCCAGGACATTTTGCCCCAAACGCCCTTGACCTCGACTGCCCTCGCTTGGTTAGGCAGCAAATGTAAGTGCAAAAGCTAAATGGAAAAGTGTTTTGACAAAATGCAAAAACAACAATGGCTACTGCAACTTTCCCAAAGTAAATTATTCTGGCGGAGGAGAGGAGCCGAAACAAGCCACAATCGTAAAATAAAATTGAACTGTCAGGAATGAAAAACATTCGATAGAAAGCAACACACTAGGTAACCGAAAAATAACCAAAATATTCTCTCGGAGAAAAGAATCCCACACCTTAATCAACACTGTTTCCCATCATCCTTTAACGCCTTTTACTAGCATATAGGCAGTCCTTCCCTTCCTCTTTTATTAACATCTTTACATTTTGCACTGGAAAACTTTTCCAAGCGCGTTTTTATTTCTTCAATATTGCCCAAGTTTTTACCCCTTAACGCATGCTCCAACGAGCCGAAAATGTGGTAATGCGACGACACGAGATGCGTTGAATAAAGTGGATGCAGCACGAGGCCCCCTGCTGCCGTGTGGGGGGTTTTAGTTTTCCCAATTGACCAGAACAGATTCTTTCGTTGAGGATTCTTGTTTCCCTCCCTCGACCTGTTCGCACACCACACAGTCGCTGTAATGGTCTCAGCAGATTCGGCGATTTCGCAGTGTGTGTTCCCTGGAAAATCCCACTACACGCAACCAGTGATGGTTTAGTCTGAGCAGGATCGCTGTATAGCACCGGCTTCTCCTCTCCGAGGGCATTTCGGCGCAAAAGTGGAGAGATTTAGTGCCGAGGCAGAAGAGGCGCATGGGTTGCACGCCCTTGAGCGAGTGCCGTCTTTGCCTGCACACATTTCCTGTGAGGCCAAGACGATTCTGTCCTGCAGACTATGGGCTACCGCCTCCCAGTGACAGTTCCCTAACAGCTTGGGGATGGCCAGAATCGCCACTGTCCTCAGGATACCGTCGTCCAAGTGTTGTGAGGGCACCCCTTCCGTCTAACGGCTCCGAGGTTCCTCTTGGCATTTGTAAACTCCTGAAATCATCCGTGACCCTTGTTTAGCCGTAAAAACGCTGTAGCAAGTGCACTTAGCCGTTTTCCTTGCTTCGTTCGGCCCCCATTCCTTGACTGAACGCAAATAGCATGCGGCGATGTAAAGGTCCTTTTTTGTGCTGCTGCTGTTGACGTCCTGACGTCCTTCCGCCATGCCAAAACAAAAGACTATTTTAACCGTAAAGTAGAATTTGCGTAAAAGCCTCACCGCGGCATTAGAGCGTCCGTTCTTGCTGGACCGTGTCTCCATGCACGCGAAGTGCGAATGAACACATCGACAAAGTTTGGAATAACTTTCGGTCCCCCTAATGTTTCACAGTAGCTGGTTGTTAGCATTTTTTTAATCCTTAATGCTTTAAGATTTACAAGAATAATAAAAACATGTTATTCATTTTCGTAAAAATTGAGGCTAATTTGCACTTTTAAATTCAGACCGGACATCGAAAATCTCCACGCAGCATTGGCCACCCTCATCATAGTCCGTCCACTCCTGCAGACAAAAAAACCTTTCACTTATCCCACTTAAGTAGATGTAGCTAAATAAGTAAAATCTGACATACGTGGTCTGACAGATCGACGTCAGTAAAAACAGAAGCCGAGCGGGAATTTGAAACAACCCTCCAACCGTCACCGGGCGAGAACTCTTGGGGCTCCAATCCGCGGCAGTCAAAGCGAACAATTGCCCGCATTTTCTCGGAATCTTCCTCTTTGTAGGGTTTAACACTCCCCTCCACTAAGTCTGGTCATAAAAAAGGAAAGAACTCAAAAATAAATACGAATCACTCAAATTGCCGGGTTAATTACAACCTTAGAGAAATTCGACTTTAATACCATTAAGAATGATGCGGAACTTGGTTTCAAACGACATGTCTTAAGTTCGGGCGACACTGGACCACACACCGGAAAATAGATAGTTCTTTTGCGCACTGATCACTTTCAAATTAAATACAAATGATCAATTTTAAGATTGACTGCAAAACACTAAAGCACGGCAGAAGTAATAATAAAAATCAACAACTTCCAGACCTTCTCTCAGCACCAAGAAAACCGCAACTATAACAAAGCAGACGTAGAAACATAAGGTATAAACAAACCTGCGCAATTTTGGCGACCACAAAATTTGCATTTTACTTCCATGTTAGTAAATCCTTTTGAGCCCTTAATTGGCTGATTCTCGAGAGCACAAATGAAAACCAATTTATCGTGGACCTCCATGCAGTTGGTGCATTTGACCTGGGTGCGAGGATCGAATAGTGACGACTCAGCTTTACCTTAATCCCCCAATTGAAATCATCACCGGAGGGAGATAGCTCAGCAACATTCGACAGTCTAGCGCTTAGCAGAAGATCAAAAAGCTGTAGAGAAGTGAAATACACAAGAATTAATGAGAAATAATAGAGCAGTATAAAGGAGGTTCTAAGCCTGCGGCACTAATTATAGAGATGACATCTTGGTCTTTGTTTAAAAACAGAATAACTTACCGGCATTGGCAAAATAAAGCCTGCAAAATATAAATTGAAACAAATGAGTGTTGGAATAATGTCATATACCGAAGGAGGCAAAATAATTCGAGGAAGTGTCGAGATCTGCGTTCACATTGATATCAAATTAAGATTATTTCCTGAGTTACGACAGCAATTGTCTCGTGTGATAGGATTACATAAGTCCACAGAATTCGCGCGAGATGTCCATACGTACCAAAAAGTTAGAGGAGTGGAACAAATTATAATGTAAAAAGAAAAATCCAACACACCGAGTATCATGAAAAGAAAGCTATTTCGCGATATCTTTGCATTTATCTGACGCTAAAGGCTCTGGAAGTGAAGTGATACAGTTAATTTTTAAGTACAACTATAGGACGAAATGAAATCAGCCCCACCGTGACGCCCAGGACTAGGCCGCAGGCGGCTCTATTGCCGTCACGCGAAGAGGGTGGCTAAATACCGAAAAATTAAAACTAAATAAATTATATGGCGATTGCAAATTAGAAGAAAAATAACATTAACAAAAATACCAGTGTTATGGCAATATTCAGATCATTTACTAGATTAGAAGGGCACACTGGCAATCACATGGGCTACAGACTGTAGTACAACACTGGGCTCACGATCTCTGTGGTTGACCGCTACTTTATTATGTTAATTTCCTTGCATGTGCAAAGTAAACCCCATTAATTTGGTGGTATTTAACTGAATTTGTCATAACCCAAGGCTTGGTAGGTCTTTCTTGCCTAGAGATGCTAGTAAACGTTGACAAACTGAGTGAACTTTAAATTTGTTAAAATAGCAAGACAATGGTTGAGCGGTCTTCTTAGATGACTCTTAGATGCCCCTCACTTTCAATACTCTTAGTATATTTTGTGGGACAGTGGAAACATGTGGGATATAGCTAGCATGATTTGCCCAACGAATGAACATTTAGGGTATACATTGTTTCTTCCTCTTCAAATTATTCGCAATGGAGGAACAGCAGCAAGCCTTCATTGGTATGTCTGACTAGGAGTAGTTGGCCCTCAGAACAAACGGTGCCACATTGAACACGATTTAATGCAGAGTGGTCTCCCCGGTCCTTCAACTTCACTCACCGCCACCGTAGAGGAGTGGAGAAGGTTCACAAGCAGCCTTTTGTGTTGATACACGAGAATGTTATTGATTTTGGTAGGGAATTGGCACAGCAGACTTTGGGAAGCATTTTTTCACATCGGCTCATTAGCAAATATATAACAGAAAGGTGAAGATGACCATTTTAACTATCAGTATAAATTAAGAAATAAGATGGCAATCAGTAGCTCCCTGCGCCATTAGAAAGGGTCCGCGACGTCTATATTGTGGAGAAAGCAGAGGTTGGATGAAGGGCACTTTGTCAGGTGGTTCCCAGTTTGCTGAGGCCAGTGTAGCGATCTGATATAATGTCTCTAACGACACTAACTACAGTTTACATTGGATTCGGAAATAATGGAGTCCGTATATTGTCTCTGTGCATTCGGCTTCCAAATTCCTACTAGAGAAGAGAATACTTATAGAGAGGGAAAAATCCGAGCTAAACTGTACATAGATTGTTGACCATCAAAAGAAAAAAGGTGCATTTGAATATTTGTGTCCATATTTCTATCAAACAATATAAAGATGAGATCAGATATACACTTCAGCACACAGCTCCGGTAAATTATGCTATTATATAGAAAAGGTAACATAATTAGTCAACCGAATCAATGGGCTGTGCTTTCTTTACTTCCATTCTGCTTTATCACATCAAGGAGCGCTTAAGAGCAATTCCGATAGTTTCAAAAAGGACCGCAGACTAATCTAGTGGAGGACTGTTTCATCAACCGGCCCCCTAGGACAAGTACGTATTTGTGGGTGCAATGAGGGCATCAGGATGCCTTGGTCGAGTAACACTATGTTTTACACCAAACTAGCTGATTTGCAAGAGGTGCGACACGGGGTAACTTTTGATAATAGAAGTGTTCGTTCATCTACAACATGCTATAATCAGGGAGGCGATGGCCTTGAAAGTGGGTATCTGACAGCGGGAAGTATGGTTAAGGGAGCGCTTCCCGCATCGTTTGCTAAACTATACTCCCGATTCTCTGCAGAGCCTTTGACAGGCTTTATCTAGTTTCAAGGATGGGTGACATGTAGACCCTCACACGCGTGATTTGAAAGGTGTGCCGATAAGAAATAGAACTTCCACATTGAATACGGGGAGGGGCAGTCATCGAAACTGACATCCAGGAGCCTTCGTTTAAGGCCTAAAGCTGCGATGCTGCCTTAAACAAATGCTCCAACATGTCCTGTAATTAGCTGCGACAGAGTACACCTGCGACTTGGTGGTGGAAGCTTGACGTCAAAACGTTGGGCCTTCGGGGGGTGTGGACGCATTGTTAACTCGGTGGTAGCCGGCAGGTTCAACAAATCACAAATGCTCAATTAGACCACAATCTGGTGGGTGAATGTGGAAAGAAGCTTGCAATAAACGCAGGGTTGTTGCGATAAGAACTGGATTTCAGATAAACTCAGGTAAAGTTTTTATGTGAGATCATTAGTCCTACTAAGACCATTGCTGTAGCGACGAAACGCTAAAAAACTTCTGTCAAAAAGTTATTACCAACAAACTCAAGTTGCAAAAATTAAAAACTAAGTATGCTTTCATAAGTAATTTCAATGGTTTTCATCTTATTCATTGTTTGTTTAAGTTATTCGAGACTATTTATTGCCCTAAGTCGCGTTGATCATTTGTTTCTGAGGCATTATTAGGGCATTCCATGGCATCCAAAGAGTATTAGGCTGAAAATTAATGGATAAAAACTTGGACCTTGAAAGCGACGTGACCAAACAAGAAGGCCACGAGGAAACACAAAGCTTCGTAAATATAAGATTACCCATTAATCTATCGTTTTCTTATCGTAATTTTCATGCATGACACCGCATCGGTCGTCTCTCAAACGCCCGAATTTGGTGTTTCTAAAATCATTCCACTCTGCTTTTGTCTTAATTCAGCCGTTTTTTATGAATGAAATGCCTTCTCTATGGGCCCATATTAGCCTTAGTTAGCATTTGTTTCTTATCTATATAGTGAAACTTAATTCCTTCGGTTAGCTTTCTTATATTTACTTTTGTGACCAGACCCTTATTATTTTTTGCATAATATTGACATTCATTCGTTCTTTAACTCCGCCACCACTATCAATCTACCTATAAACAATAAGCTCTTTGAATTAAAATATTTGCTATGTAAGAAGATTCGACGGAATATAGGTTGTCACAACGCTTTATGCTGATGTCTACTTTTCTTTTTTTGTTTTCTCATATGCCCGTTTAACTCAATTGCGTTCAAAAATGGAAGTGTTCAAAATTGTTCTCGCCTTATATTTTTCAAATACGACCATAAAGATATTAGTCTTTGTCTTCAACCGGTTTTACATCATTAAATTACCGTATTTGTCCACAATTTGTTCGCGACTAATCCGTTGCGTAGAAATTACCATGGATGTGAATTTAAAAATCCATAACAATTTTCTTGTTCTCTCTCAATTGACATGATTCTACTAATCAAATAGAAGTGATTAATGTAGCTCTGAGTTGATTTAATACGTTACTCTTATTCCCTTTCTTTGTATGGGAACGTGTGCACACCAGAAGATTCTTCATAAACAGATTCTGGTTAGGACGCTTAGCTTTAAATAAGAATTTGGTTAGATCGACTCCAACTTCCCTAATCGAAAGAGCAGGTGTGATAGGCAACTCAGACCACTTCACACAGTTGTCTGACCTCACTCTGGCATTTTCGAAGGGCGATACCTTCATTCAATGAAAGATAGGGGGAACGTTCAATATAAAAGAAATGGCTAGAATTGCGGAACGATTTTCGACGCTACAGATCGTTATAGTTCACCCTGAAAAATAGTAGACTCAAGCGGTCCCTCCAAGTACCTGAAACTAATAAGATTTAGGCATTAAATGTGTTCACTGTTATGAGCTTAGAAAACGGTGTTCAAAGCACTACAGTTCATCGAAGGCCAGTTAGAATATTCAGAATAGGTAATAAGGTCCGACGTCGCGGCTTTGGAAAATTGAGAGGAATAAGATTTTTGGTGGATTAAAGCTAAATTGCTCGAAAGGGGTCAACTGTGGGCAGTCAACTCGGTGGGCACATAATCATAGGTGTAAAGGATGCTGCGCAGAAGGAGATTTCGCGGGGAGGGAGGGATCTTCGCGACCGCAACATTCCTTGTTCTCGTTGCAGTTCAGCCTGTGCGATGTGGACCTCCTTCTGCTTGTTTATCAGCCTTTTCTTGCGCTATCTTCTGAAACGCAGTAGTACATTCACCGTAACACTGCCGCGTGACTCTCTGTCCATGTGACGAAATCTCTCGGTCTCTGTTTAGCAACGAGGTGGTCCTCGTATTTGAACTAGTGCGCCCAAAAAAGTGCGTTTTACCAAGTGACCACTGCATTGGCTCGTCTCAGCTCGGTTACCGAGCGGCGCAGCATGAGGAGACACAAGTACGAACCATCTCTTTATTCGCAAGTCCCTCGATGGCTCAAAATACAAAAGTTTAGGAGCCACTTTTGCGATTTGTACTCGACTTTTTATTTATTCGGCAGAAAAGAAATGACTCTGGGGAGGAAAGAAGCCCATCGCGGGGTGGCAACGTCTCGTCCAGCGGTCGACTGACTTCATTCCTGCGATCTTCTCTTCGACTTTCCCTCCAAAACAGAAAGACGCCAAGAGCATCTCCCCCCTTCGCTGTTGCTGGCACTCCTGCCTCTTCCCAACGCTCCTCCCACATTGTCGTGGGCATCCAACGTGTGGGCTCGGTGGCAAGTACTTCCAGTTGCTGCTTCGCCTTCTGTCGAATATGCCACGAAACGGACAGATCTACGTCGGAGACGGAGTTAGAGCCGTGTGGCAAGCTGATAGCACCCTGTCTCTGTGACGGGAGTCTGAAGTATGTCCACGAGAAGTGTATCCAACGCTGGATTGAAGTCAGCCGCTCGAGACAGTGTGAGCTGTGTCATTTTGACTACGAGATGCGGAGCTACACGAAGCCCATGAAAGAGGTGAAGAAGTTGACAGCGATCTCTTAAATCCCCCCAATTTTCGGTGCTTCATCTACTGCTCATCCATTTATTTCAGTGGCGGTGTTGTCTACTGGATTGGCGAGAGCTGCGAAATCTCTTCTGCTTCGTCTCCATTTACTTACTTGTTCAAGCCTGCGTGGTGTGGGCGCTCTACGCCCTCATCTCCAATCTCACCGCCGCCGGCTCTCCAACCTCCGAGCGCAATTGGCAGTTCTGGTTGAAGGTCCTAGTAGTAATCGTGGGCGTTTCCAGCGTCGGCGTTTTCGCATACATCCAAGTACGCTACTGCTGCGGCTTGTGTCAGCGTTGGCGGCGGTCAAACCGTGTCTGCGTGGTGCAGGAGCCCTCCGAAGAGCGGATTTCGAAGCTACGACTGGAACAACGATCACCTAACAATGAAATTCCTATTGTACACGAGGTGCACACCTTTACGGCGATGCCTTGAGCGGTGACGGTGGAGGAGAAACGGATCGTGGTGCTTCTTACCACATGTCTTTCGTGGATCCCTTTTTCCAGCTTTGACCTGTTTGCTTGTGTACCCCAAGATTCGTCCCAAATTGTGTGTGTGTGTCTGGTTGCCTATTTGAGTGCCATCGAAATGCTCCTACACTTTGTAAAAAGTCGAATTGCCAAGTGCTAAGCCGCTATCTGGCTACCGATCATTCCTCTGGCCCTCACTCCTCGCCCGGCCCCTTCCACCCGCCCACCGCCCTCAGACCGAATCATCTACCTCGGACGACGAATCGTTGCTCTAGTCACTTGTCAGCCCACCCTACTCGAACTGTGCCGATCTCTTGCAGCAGTGCAACAAGCCCCCGCCTCTCTGCCGAGGTCCCGTTCCGCCAGTGCGTGCAGTCACTCGCACCGCACACCACTTCAGCCGCCAATCGAACGCAATTCCCCTCCATTTTCCACCTATATTCCCACACAACAATCCCTTCCTCGTTGCAACCAAGTGAGGTCATTAAACGGTTTGATATGACAATTTGATTTTTGTCGCGACGCTCTCTGATGGCAAATGCGAGTTTTGCTGTGCCGGAGTGATGGGGGGTGTAGGAGGTCATTTACGGAAATAGATGGTGATGGTGGAGCAGTAGGGAAGAGAGGCGGCCATGAACGCAGGATTGCGTTTTGGAAGCGCGACGCCCGCCACACCTCCACCGATTTCTCCGGTCTTGCCGAGGTTCTAATGTTGGCGGCCTTTCTGACTGCTGGAACCGGCGACCGGAGGGCATCAGGTCGGGGAGTTGGACGAACTAGTAGCTTTAAAACAAAGACTACGCTAGGCCTGAACTTCCCTACTGACCACTTCTTCGTCCCGAACACCACCACTCGTTCTGGCCCTTGCACCGTTCCGTAAGGCGAGTATAATGAGGGGGGGGGGGAGCAGAGAGGAGTGTCCCGTTTTCCATGGGGTGAGTTGGACCTGGGCGGAAGTGGAGGAATGGCAGGAGAACGGCGCGCTCGTCGATACCCTTCATGAAAGCAGATCCTGTCACCAGCTGCCGCGAAGAGACTCTAGTGGCGATGAGCAAGACAGGAGCACCGTTGAGAGGCCTCCAGCCCCATTGCCGTTGCGGCCAAATGACATACTTCTCGAAGTCATTTGGAATAAGTTCAGAGGGATACGATGTGCTTCCTAGCGCACCGAAATCATATAGTGAGAAGGTTGATTTTTGGTCGCCTGCGGGAGGCGGCTGACCAAATCCCCTACGTGAGGGCGCGGCTGAGAACGCGCACCACCACGCCTAACCGGACGTCATTGTTCCACCCTGGTGGACGCTTCTGCGTCTACGCGCTTTCCCAGTGTCGGTGGTGGCGACGGCGCCCGTGTCAAGGCCTTTCTGTGCGCGTTCGGGGTACGTGGTGAGGCGGGCGGAGACGGGGGAGGCGATGGACATCCACTGGGACGTCAGTGATCTCCGACACAAAAAATAAGCCCTGCTTGATCACACATCTTGTCACACAACAGTGCCTGTCGAGAGCGAATCCCGTTGCGGATGCATCTTCTTCTTTCGCTCTTTTTCTCCCAGCCTCCCCTCCCAACTTCTCTCCTCTCCTTCTCCTTCTACGGCTAGCCAAAGGGTCACGCAGCTCGGGGCCGTATTTGCCCACTTTGAGGTAGAAACTCGGATTTGAGTGTCTTGAATGCGCCTCAACTCGGTGCAATGACTTGGAGTAAATCTACTCTGCCCAATAAATATTTCCCAAGTGTGATGTCCCGGGCGAAGGGTGCTCTGCTCGTCGCTTTCGTAGGCGTTTATCTACTGATCGCAGCAAGTGGCACGGAGATCACGTCCGGGGCCTCTCCCAAATCGCCCCTACGGCGACACAATGGTCGAATGTCGAGCCGTGCTTTAAGAGACGCACTGACAGAGTACGTTTGCTCCCGGTCGGACAAGCCACCAGGCGTCCTCCCTCCCTTTTCAAGCCGTTTATTCAAAGGCGACATCCCTTGTTGCCAGTTTTCCCGTCCTTGCTCCAGTAGGAGCTGTGACGTTGTCGGGCGGGCGTATGTGCAGGTTATACACGTGGAGAGAGCCTGACAAAGTCGCGACAATTGGCCACTTTAACCTCCGCCGAGGATGGAATGTGGAAGAGAGAACTCGACGCGAAGGACGAAATCCTCCTCCGATGATCCGTGTCAAGAGTGCTCCTGTGACCCGCGGGTCACCGCTGAGAAGGGCGTCACTACGGCTGGTACGCACTTTTGGGACGACGGACACCCAAATCGAGCCGTTCTGAAGCGTCACCGTGAGTTGTATGAGGTCTTTGTGCTGTCGAATGGAGACGCGTAGGGCGTCCTGTCGGATGGTTTGCGGTTTTGCCCTCACGTGTGCGTGATCTCGGACGGGATACGGCGCCGTGAAGTCGCTGATGTGCGTCGATCATAGCGTCTACTGAAGTAGCGTCCACTGAAGTTGACCAAAAAGGTAGATTATACACGAAAGACTATTGGCGTTCAAAGCAATGAGGTTGTGGGCCATGGGAAGACGGAAGTGGCGGAGGCTTAATTGGCCCGCTGTCGGAGGTGAGCCGCGTTATTCACTGGTGCCGGCGGAAGTGCGTCGGTTGGGCAATGGGCGCAATTCCTCCCTCTGATATTGCAGCTTACCACTGCGTCCCCTTTACCACCTGCATGCCATCGCACCAATTTGGTCCTCGCGTAGCCCATCCATTCATTCGTTCATCCCGTTAACCTCAACCTGTCCAAGATCACGACGGTCTGACCTGTGCAGCCCTCCTATCCACATGAGTATCGGCCGTCGTCGTTGTCGTAGGCGTCCGAGAGGCGGGGAGAAAGTAATTTTGTTTCCGTAAAGAAAAAACACCTGACACTTGATGGAAGAAACCGAAAGTCGCAATACGTGGGGCGTGGGGGGGCAGGGAGCGAACGACGTGATTTATTTCCCCACGGCAAATAGAGGCAACACTATAAGAGGCGATTACGGCGCTGCCACCGCTCAGACAAAAGCCAACCACTGGCAGAAGTCGTCACAAGCCCTGCCGCCCGCACGGACGCCGTGGAGCGTCTACCGAAGCGAAGACGATGCCTTCCGCCACGGTGGGTTGCGGGAGGTCTGGTGCAAGTGTTGGAAGAAGTGGTTTATTGTCCTCAAATGGCCGCATTGATGAAGTAACTAGAGCGGAATCTTTGCCTCAGAAATAGTCCATAAACCGCCGAACTGCCTGTGATCCTATTAGCATAATCAGGCTGATATGCCTCGGGCTCGGCGGCACGTTCTCACGCAGCGCGCGCACCCAACTCAGTCGCGGCACATGCGCACACACGCAAACACGAGCCTCCTGCCAAAACAACCCCTCCGTGCGGTAGTGGCGGAGGAAACCAGCTCTCTCGCGCCTGTTTACCACGGCGCAACCTCCGACCGTCACCGGTCGCCCAGTGGTCA
The DNA here is from genome assembly GCA_017562135.1 of Dipylidium caninum. Classification (NCBI taxonomy): domain Eukaryota; kingdom Metazoa; phylum Platyhelminthes; class Cestoda; order Cyclophyllidea; family Dipylidiidae; genus Dipylidium; species Dipylidium caninum. The sequence goes on from QEYB01001003.1 coordinate 81,896, forward strand.
CCATCTCCTGTGCCCTTCACGGGGCCACACACCCCAACTCCGCACCGCGTCCGGCTGCCACCTCCTTGGCTGGAATGGTGGACGGATGTGTGATCGGTTCTGTCAGACCCGAAGGACGCTACCACGAGGCCGTTGACATGCCCCAGCATTCGGGTGAACGGGTGACTGCCAGTGGACTCGGCCCGCCCCCTCTATTTCGCGGGAGCGCGGACGGTCGGGGAGCGGTGTCACCGCGCTGGCGAATAGGAAGGGAGGAGAGGAGGAGAAGAAGGAAGGCTGCTAGTACCGGAGCTCTCTCTCTCTCTCTCAGTGGGATAGAGATATTCCCCCATGAGTTGGGCTTCACCAAAGCAAAATCGTTTTACTACTCGGACAGGGCTTACTTCGGTTGTAGACGCATTAACAACTCACTTTTTAGGGGAAAGCATGCTGTTGCTATTGGCAGGTATCTCTGGCGGAGTGCGAGTTCGAGGGGGGAATGGACGGGAGGCAAGACGTCTTGGGGAATCGCATCCACGATCCCCAGCCAATTGTGTCGTGGAAGGCGGCTACGAGGCACACGAGGCCGACCGACCTTGCGGCACAGGGCGGGGGGGCGTGCGAAGACGAAAAAAACCGCTAGTCGGCCCACGCGATACCAAAGCCGCGAGCACCGCGTGGCCACCTCCAAAGGCGAGAGTCGCAAGATCGTGCACTGACGTTGCGGAGAGGAAGTTTATAACTCGGTGACCGCCCCCGGCGATGAGAAGAGCAAGAAACGTGGGCGACGTGGCGGCTTCGATTGAGGCCTTCGATTACACCAGTGGGTACATGAGACATCGTCGTGTCAACAAACTGGCGACGGGCGGTTGGGTGATGCAGTGAACAAGGCACAAAAAAGGCGGAAAGAGTGAACAAAAGGAGGTGAGCAGACGAAAACAGAGTCGGCAGAAAACCGACTATTAAGGAGATACGAGAGCGACACAGGTAATAATGAGAACTCGCAAAAACACATTGCCAGAGGCGCAGAGGCTCACTCAACCTGATGCAAGTCGCACCGAAGGCGTCGAGAGACATTGGTTGGGGAAATGATGCCCCCCACACAAACACCATCGATCGCCGCTTGCACGCTCTCCAGCGCACTCGAATTGCCCCCAGACCAGACCGGACCCACCCACCTGCCACCACACGTACCGGCGGAAAAGCGACCTCGCAGAACACGAGGTGCCGGGGTTCCCCCACCGCACCACGAGGCAGCCTAACTCTGAGGCCAGTTGCGCAGCGGTGAAATGCGACTCCACTGAAGCAGCACTTGTTGCTGCTCGGAATGCGAAATCAGCGGATTGCCTCGCTTCGACTCCTTCCTGTCTGCGCTGTCTCTCCGATGTCTCTCTCCTGCCACCTGTCTCCTGTCTGCCTCCCTCGCTCCCGCCTCTCTCGCTCCCTCATTCTCTCACTGCCTCGTCAGCCATCGCCGCTAACCATCACCGCATCCGCAATGACGGCATCCGCCAATGCTGCAGTCTCGCGCCGCACAATCAGTCGACGTCGGCACTACGCGAATGTGTTCGACACACCTAGTCTCGCCCGCCACCGAGACGCCGCCCCAAACACGCCATCAAGTGGATGGTGAACAGGAGGCGGTCGAGGCCACGCCAAGTCGGTCGGCGTAAAAGCGATACTCGCGACACTCACCACGCTCACCACGCTCACCACGAGCCCAACAACGTCTGCACACGGCTTCACCGGAACGCCAAAGTACCACGTCGACTCGCTCACTTAATTGCTTCAGTGGCTGCCTCACCCTTGGGCGCCTTCCGCCTTTCGCGGTCAACGTCGGCGCCCACCACGCCGCGCCACGGAGTCCAGAGCCACACACAGGGGTGCACCCTCACGCGGTCCGCCGTCGCCCAACCGGCCACACAGCGTCGGCGGCCGCACGAGGACTCGAGTTAGGCTGCTCCGACCACCGACAAACTGTCCACTCTGTCCGCGTGCCACGACCCCCTCCTGGACTCAGTTCCGACCCAACTGCCAGCCACGCGGCCAACATGGAGGTGGTGCTCTTCGTGGCAGTGTTATTTGTCAGTGTCACTGACGCTGACTGCGGGGTCGGTGACGATGGCAGTGGCAGAGGCAGAGGCGATGGATGGGGGCATCACCGGATCGCCTACAATAACAGTGTGAACACCACCTCGGAGAGGAGAGGTCTTCACGTCCTCGTGATCACCAGCACCTGCCGACCCACGCAGTGGACTTTGATATGCTCCTTAGTGCACCCGATGTGGCACGGTGAGTCGTCGTCGGTTCCGAAAACCCGTCGACACTCGCATGGTTGCCAGCTGACGGGAAGAGGTGGGCGGTGATTAGACTCCGCCCTGCCGTCTCGTCTCCGTCTCCGACGTCCGCCCACCAGTCCACCCGGTACATATCCACTGGTGACTTGAATCACCAATTCGTCTTCTCCTCACACTCCGCACCGCACCACATTGAACCATGGAGCACCGCACCGCACCGCACCGCACCGCATCGCATCGCAGCGGCGCGCCGCGCAGCGCAGCTCACGGCGCGGTACCACATCGTTGTACACGAGTCGTGTGTCATATTTACTTGTACCATCGGCGCGTGGGACCGAGGCTGAGTTCTCCTCATCCGAAGCCAAGTCAAGTCGTGTCCAAGGTGTCGGTCGTGCTGGCACCTCCTGCTCTTATCGCGCCTTCCGCGTTTACATCCAAGTCGACCGCTGCGTGCGAGACGTGGGAGCGTGGAGGGAGTCTGATTAATTCATTTCTGACCGTTTAATCGCAACACAACTCGTCTTTATTTAAGGAAGTCGACGGGTAATGACAACTCCTGTCCACTCGTCATAGTCTGGATAACGAAGGGCAGTGATGCCATTTATCCACTGCTAGCTCCTTTCGCCGCCTTCTGCCTCTCCCCATGAGTGAACTTTGATATGCCATAGTTAAAATTAGTGAATTTAGGCATAAAAATAGGTCACATGCTTCGAGACGACGTAGTTACAGACGCCAGCACCGCCACTTCGTGTCCATGTGGTAGACGGGTAACAGACGCGGAGAGTTGTTTCGGCGGGTCTGGGCTTGGTGTGCGCGATGCCGCCTTGTCAGCTCCTATTTGCCATTACGAGGGCTGGATATGTGGTACCGCGCCGTGAGCTGCGCTGCGCGGCGCGCCGCTGCGATGCGATGCGGTGCGGTGCGGTGCGGTGCGGTGCGGTGCGGTGCGGTGCGGTGCTGCCCATGGTTCAATGTGGTGCGGTGCGGAGTGTGAGGAGAAGACGAGTTGGTGATTCAAGTCACCAGTGGATATGTACCCAGTGGACTGGTGGGCGGACCTCGAAGACGAGAACGAAGACGGGACGGGACGGCGGAGTCTACTCACCGCCCACCCCTTCCCGTCAGCTGGCAACCATGCGAGTGTCGACGGGTTTTCGGAACCGACGACGACTCACCGTGCCACATCGGGTGCACTAAGGAGCATATCAAAGTCCACTGCGTGGGTCGGCAGGTGCTGGTGATCACGAGGACGTGAAGACCTCTCCTTTCCGAGGTGGTGTTCACACTGTTATTGTAGGCGATCCGGTGATGCCCCCATCCATCGCCTCTGCCTCTGCCACTGCCATCGTCACCGACCCCGCAGTCAGCGTCACTGACACTGGCAAATAACACTGCCACGAAGAGCACCACCTCCATGTTGGCCGCGTGGCTGGCAGTTGGGTCGGAACTGAGTCCAGGAGGGGGTCGTGGCACGCGGACAGAGTGGACAGTTTGTCGGTGGTCGGAGCAGCCTAACACGAGTCCTCGTGCGGCCGCCGACGCTGTGTGGCCGGTTGGGCGACGGCGGACCGCGTGAGGGTGCACCCCTGTGTGTGGCTCTGGACTCCGTGGCGCGGCGTGGTGGGCGCCGACGTTGACCGCGAAAGGCGGAAGGCGCCCAAGGGTGAGGCAGCCACTGAAGCAATTAAGTGAGCGAGTCGACGTGGTACTTTGGCGTTCCGGTGAAGCCGTGTGCAGACGTTGGAGCTCGTGGTGAGCGTGGTGAGCGCGGTGAGACTGGCGAGTGACGCTTTTACGCCGACCGACTTGGCGTGGCCTCGACCGCCTCCTGTTCACCATCCACCTGATGGCGTGTTTGGGGCGGCGTCTCGGTGGCGGGCGAGACTAGGTGTGTCGAACACATTCGCGTAGTGCCGACGTCGACTGATTGTGCGGCGCGAGACTGCAGCATTGGCGGATGCCGTCATTGCGGATGCGGTGATGGTTAGCGGCGATGGCTGACGAGGCAGTGAGAGAATGAGGGAGCGAGAGAGGCGGGAGCGAGGGAGGCAGACAGGAGACAGGTGGCAGGAGAGAGACATCGGAGAGACAGCGCAGACAGGAAGGAGTCGAAGCGAGGCAATCCGCTGATTTCGCATTCCGAGCAGAAACAAGTGCTGCTTCGGTGGAGTCGCATTTCACCGCTGCGCAACTGGCCTCAGAGTTAGGCTGCCTCGTGGTGCGGTGGGGGAACCCCGGCACCTCGTGTTCTGCGAGGTCGCTTTTCCGCCGGTACGTGTGGTGGCAGGTGGGCTGGTCCGGTCTGGTCTGGGGGCAATTCGAGTGCGCTGGAGAGCGTGCAAGCGGCGATCGATGGTGTTTGTGTGGGGGGCATCATTTCCCCAACCAATGTCTCTCGACGCCTTCGGTGCGACTTGCATCAGGTTGAGTGAGCCTCTGCGCCTCTGGCAATGTGTTTTTGCGAGTTCTCATTATTACCTGTGTCGCTCTCGTATCTCCTTAATAGTCGGTTTTCTGCCGACTCTGTTTTCGTCTGCTCACCTCCTTTTGTTCACTCTTTCCGCCTTTTTTGTGCCTTGTTCACTGCATCACCCAACCGCCTGTCGCCGGTTTGTTGACACGACGATGGCTCATGTACCCACTGGCTTAATCGAAGGCCTCGCTCGAAGCTTTCATGACTATCCACGAGATTCTCACTTCATCTCGCGGATTAAATTTTCCCTGACGAGGCCTGTTTTATATTGTTACTGCCGACTTTGCCTCTTCTTGTTCACACACGCTAAAACTACACTTTTCCTACTCATTAGCTTTTTTTCCTGTTGTAAACCTTATCAAAAGGTTTCCCTTGATTTGCCTCCTTTTCATTTAAAAGTGGCATTTCTAAAGTAAGATGAACTTCTTTTACTTCACTTGTTGACTTTATTTAGTGTCCTCTTTTCATATTTTGCTCTCTTTATTGACTCTTGTTAAAAGCGGACATCGACATCTATTTTAGCGTTTTTCTCTTAGTCCTTGCATTTCACAGCAACTGAACTCCAGATCCCCTGAAACTATGTTGCGCATCCTCAGCTCGTCCTCTCACTTGGGCAAATTGCACTTTAAAGCGCCTTGGTTACCTCATTTAAGTTTTTTTCGTCCCTTTTAATCGGGTGCCTTCAGCGTTATGCTATAATACTAGGGATTAATTGTAGTCTCTGTTAATATAGAACAACTGTCTGAAATAATAATATGCTTCTATGAAGTAAAATTGTGCTGATTGGAAAATTGATTTAGGCCACCTATCGCAATAGCATAATTGTGGTTCGGACCTATCCCCAGGGTTAATGAAGTCAGCTTATAAATAACGACAAATTGCTTTACTTTAAATACGATGACTTATTTCTTTTACTATCCGAAAACATTACAGAAGCGTATAGTCCTTAGTTAATGTTTAAGAAAATGGAAATCATTTATATCCTACAGAGGTGAACCGTTGTTGCAAACACAGAACTCTTTTCTTAAAATGCTGACATATTTCTATTTAATGTCAAATTATTCTGCCTTTATGAAATGGATTGCTTGTTGTTGTAGTTTTAAAATTACCTCATCCTTATACCATTTACGTCAACCGCAAAATACCACCAAGATTAATAAATTGGAAATGTACATTCTTAAAGTGCTCACATATTCTTAAAATGAGAAAAGTTTTCCATATTACCAAACATTAATATCCGGAGCCAGCGCAGAATAGCCTACTTTAGTGCAGCGCTGTCAACCTCGATAGTCACTGATGTGCGGTTTTTTCGATTTGCCGACGTTGGGCCCTATTACTAACATCGTTTGCATCCCCATAATCTTGGCCTCTTTTTAATTGCCAAGTCAGGTAACCGAAATGTTCCTCGTCGGACTGACAGGCGGTATCGCGACTGGAAAATCAACCGTCTCAGCCATGCTAACAAAAAAAAACATCCCGGTAGTCGACGCTGATGAGATTTCCAGAGACCGTAGGCTTTTCACGCAAATGCGACTGCTTTGTAGTTGTCGACCACGATAGACAAGTGCAGAGGAGAATCCTGAAAGCCTTCGGGCCGTCAGTATTCAACGATGACGGAACCCGGGTGGAAAGGGACAAATTAGGAGAAATTGTTTTTGCTGATCCAGAAAAACGAAAAATTCTCAACGACATCGTGCACCCCGCTGTCTTCAGACGAATTACTGCCTTGATTCTGCGCAGCTTTTTTTCAGGACAATCCTTCGTGGTTTTGGACATACCCTTGCTCTTTGAAACGCGTACGATGCTGTGGTTTGTTTCGGACATCATCGTCGTAAACTGGTGTGTGCACTTCGATTTCTCAACTGACTAATAGTTCCTATATTTTCACTAAATACTTTATTGAATTGCAGTCACAACTTATAAATTCTTTTTTCGGCCCCTTATTGTCGCCTTTGCGTTTCGCAAATTTTAGCGATTTCCAGATCATTGTCTAGTAGGGGCAGGTGATTATATTCACTAACATATTTTCTGATATGATCTATATTCGTTCATGCAGAACATCCTATGCTCTCTTTCGGCAACCCCCAGAATTAGTTTTTTGATACTGTTTTAACAATTGACCACTAATGCGCGTGCTCCTTTTGATTTTTCCCCATATGGTATTTAGCATATCCCACATTTATAGTCGGATTTCAGCTATCTTCTACGGTGGTATAACCAAAGTACTCTATCTCTCATCTCCTCTAATCTTGTGGTTATTTTGAACTGATTCTTGATTAATAGGAACATCTTTTTACTTACGTAATTTTTTGCTCATATATCTGTCGGTTACATGTACTGTATCCAATTATGAAATTTGATACTCATGTTGAGGTTCCAATTTCCTTGTAACAATAATCCGAGGATTATCAAGATCTTGAAATAACCAATAAAAGCGTATGAGCATTGTTATCAGTTAATCTGAACAAGTAAATGAAGTTAATTTTTTTAACTTCATAGAGTCAATCCTTATCTTTTATAGGTATCCACGATATGGCTTAACATCTCTTCGCCTCATTATTGAAGTTTTTTGGTCCTGTACTCCATTGATCTTGTCATAAAAATGAAAAATCTAATTTTTGTACAACAATGAGGGCTAACATGCATCTTTGAAAACTTGACCAAACTCTTTCGCATGTGGCTTAATCTCATATAGGTAAACTAACGTTAATGATCTTTTAATGCTTAAAAAGTAGGTCACTTTTGTAGCTTGGACTTTTGTGAACTCTAGTATTGCGCACGAACCCGGGTTTTGACGTATTGTACAAGACATATGAAATTAGGTTGTTTCGGTTAAGTTTTCTCGCGAAATAGAGTTTACTGTGAGAAAACGGTTTCTGGGTGGTCTGTCGAAGTATCTTTGATAAGTTGAGTTTATATGTCCTCACAGTGATTTTCCTTGTAACCGGAAAAACCCAGCTACGCGTGGAAAGCCTTAGCAAATAATTTGTATCTATAGATGTAAACTTTTATTGTTACGCCAAATGAGTGCGCGAAATCACCGCTACTACTTTTATTTTTTCCAAATTAACTAATTGGTAAAGTAAGTCATTGAACAGTTGGAGCCTCTGCGTTATTTTGTTTCTTAGAAAGTTCTTGACCTGTACATTTTCCTGACCTGTTCTATGTTACTGCTGTGGTCGGACATGCATCGGGTCATTATTACCACTCTATTCCGTTCACGGAAAATATTTCTACCATTGGTTTTTTGACTGAGTTTCTGTGGTATCCGCAACCATTTTCACTTCCGCTGGTGAAATTGCTCTCATCTGCAACCGTAAAAGCATACAGAACAAAAGTATAGCCACATGTCATGCTTAAACCCGTCCCTCTATTATATTTTCGCCAACTGGCTTTTCATAATTGTTTCTTTTGCCTCTTGACTCATGGTTCTCTAAAAGAAATCGAAAAAATGATAATAATTTTTTTGTGTGTATTTGGTAACAACAACTGGATTTCTCTATGAGACTATCTGACCCTTAAGATTAGCCAAAGCGCTTTTCACAAATGTTTGAGGGAACACAGAGAAAAATGCCTTCCCTAGATTATTCGCCTTGGATAGAAGTATTTTAGTCTTGTTATCACTCTTGTCAGACATGGCTTAAGTGGTTTGTTACATTAGACCTAAGTTGACTTTTCCAAATCTTTTTAGCCGCTATTGTAAATCACGAAAAAGTTATATAACATGTATAATTGACCAACTTTTTATCGAATTACCACTTTTTTGGCCTGTTGTTAGCTAGCTGCCAAATTGTACTTTTCTTATTGAGCACAGAGGATTTGTCTTGAGAACAGAGGTTCGGTGGTGATAAGCACAATTTTGGGTCAATTAAAAGGGCTCATCTTGTCACCTTTGTACTTCTCGATTGCATCTCCGGCCTCTCCTCATCTCAAAAGTTGCTTTTGCTCCTATAACAAACCTCTTTTCTGTTGAGCCTCTCTAAAGTCTAACAACCTTATCGTTTCCTTTGGCATTACATCTCCAAGTCTCCAATTTTATTTCTCATGATAGGTGTTCTTACTGGAAGTGCATCGTATTCGCTTGCATTTACGTACCCAACTCACGGTCAATTTTACGAGCAGAGAAAATCTTTATCCCTGTTGATGGGCAAATATACTGATGTAGGGTATTCACTGTCCCCCCTGAATTGTTCATCTGTTATATCTACTGGACACGAACCCTTTTTAGGCCTCAAAGCCTTACTTAAATCATGGGATAAGAGTTACCCACAGTGAAGTAGAGAGCTGGTCCAGCTATTAGACGGATATCAGAAATTTGGGTCTACGTTGCAATAGTCTAACAACCAAAACTTCTCCCTATACTCTGTGAAGGCAGATATGCGACACTTGGTTCAGGATTATAAAAAAGTTTGTCACCACTGCCACTCTAACAATTTGAAGACATTCACTTGGCTAGAAAATATGAAACTTTATGATAATCAGAGTGAAGTGGTAGATAATGATTTGAAGTGCCGTAAGGTGAATTTCTCTGAGGTTAAATTTATATTTCGGCAGAATAGCGAATTTAAGGATATGAAAAATACTTCTTTGCAGTCACTATTGCTTATCCTTACATGAGTCGTGCTCTTTATGGTGTCACTAAATAGCGAGGAAAGTCCTTTTAATTTTGCAATCCGGTGGTTCGGCTATCTTGTGTACCCCTCTGTTTTCAAGAAATTTATTTTTGCGCGGCAACTTGTTCGTTAAAAACACAATAGTCCAGTTAATTTAAATTCGGTGGTTAGTTGAGGGTCGGCAAGGATAAGGTAACGCATGTAATAATTTTTTCAGTTCTGCGGAGGTCCAGCTCACCCGCCTCCTGAAACGCAATCCTGGCCTTACCCGCGACGCAGCTCTCTCGCGAACCGCTGCACAGATGCCCCTACAGGCTAAGATTGCTCGTGCTACCTTCGTGTTGGACAATGAGGCTGAGGGCGATTTTGATGGGCTAGAAGCACAGTTGAATGCCTGTTTGGAACGACTGATGACAAAGGCAAGGCGTCGATTTCGAGTTGCCATGATATTCTGCGTCTGCGCTGTTGTCGGACTCGCCCTTGGGCTACATCACATCCTTGCTGCATGATTTCCTTCTTTTTCGTTGTATTGAAACTACTAGCAAAGTTTTAATTCCTCTTACTATTGTTTTGTGATCACACCGATTTTGGGCTTATTTTATTGTAATTCTGTTGGAATGGGTCGGGGATTGTTAACTGAGATGGACGGATGGGGTCTGTGTTGGCAGGTATCGCCGAGACAGAGTAGTTCCCTATCACGCACGGCGAAACTCGTTTTGGCCGAGTTTTCCCACTCGATTGGCAATCCTGTTGCTTTCAGTCAAATATGCAGCCAACCCTAGAAGTGAAGAAAAGTGTAGCTCTACTAAATAAAGCATTACCTCTGAACAAAGCATTATAAAGCGGTTTTTTTTAAAATCGATAAATATTGAAGCTAACGATAATCAGCACGTTTGACGGAAACTAAATTTTGCTAATAAAAAAATGTGTTTGTTTTAACTATTTGGCGTAAGGTCGCTCTATGTAAATGCGTTTGGCGGTTGTAAGTATTCGCTGTGCCCGTTAGATGATTTCGGACTTCGTTTTTCTGCGCCACTTGAACATTTGTCATAATACACCACTTACTTTGGTCTTGTTATCTAATTGAATACTTTCTATCCCCGTTAGTGGCGTTGTAATTCCCTATTTGGAACATCTCACAAACTTATTCTATTTTACACCCTTACAACTTTTCTATTGATTAGGTAGAAATATGGATCCAACATTTGTAAGTTTTCGGTCCCTACCATTTATTGTTTGCTCCCGTAATATTTTGCTGCTGCATGACAAATACGCATGTTTACTTGTGGTCCCCACTAACGTTGTACCTTACGACCTCGAGTAAATGTAATTTTTTAAAGAAAGTGTCATCTAATCCTTAGATCTTTGTAGCCCATTGATTCTTATTCGACACTTTCTACCTAATTACCAGATGCAAGAGTGAGAAGAACTAGCTGTCATAGTCCTTTGTTATAATTATAGAATGGTTCCGTAAAATTATGCGCGGAATACTGAGCCGCATTCCCACTAATAGCTTTATAATGTTTTCTCTTTGCTAAAGACTTGGTTTGCAGAGCCCCCTTTCTCATTCTCATCCCTAAATGTGATGTTATTCTCGTTCAACCCCTTTTCGGTGACCATAATTTTATGTTTCATTTTCAGTCTGTAACTGAGTTGACAGAGATAGAACTACAGGAACTTCGTAAGACCGATGCGTGGCTGCCATCTGAGGCGACTCGTCAATGTTTTTTGGAAATCAACAGCCATGGACCTCGTACCTCTCCGCGCCTCCTCTCTCCAGTTGATACTAGCGAGCCGGTGCATCAATATCTTGAGCTACGCTATCGGTCGGCTACGCGAGCCGACTCTATTCGTCCCATCATCACTGCCGATTTGGTTTCGCAGGACTGTGAGGGTCTAATCCAACTTATTGTACGCCTTCTCCCACGTTATCATTCTAAAATTTGGGAGAAATGTCGAAACACATACCATGCCTTTTGCGTTATCTTTGCAAGTGCTATTGCGGTTTTTCTTTGGCTTATATATGTTAAAAAGTAAAGACTTTAGAATCTAGATCTGAATATTCTGGATTTATTATCATACCGTTGATTTTATCACTTGAAGTAATCATGCTTACTGCTCTTCACGCTCTGTATTTTAATTTTTTCCTTCAGAACGATAGATGGTATCACGCCGCTTTGGATTTAACTGGTCGCCTCCTGACTGCTGCTGGTCACGCTTCCGACACCGGTGCTGTGTTGACTCCCCCTTTACATCTCAGCTATGGCTTGTGCGCTTCGTGCTATTGAAGCAGACCCAGCAATTTGGTCTGCTGGAAAGTGAATTAGCTGCCTTCGGTAGACTAGACAATCCGGACGTCTACTTTGAGTACTCACCAGCTCTTTATCCTGGTCGTAAGGGTTAGTCTGCGGGGACTACTTTCTAACTTTACCTCACTAAATGGCACTTTTCAGTACGCTTCTTTTTTAGGGTCGATGATACCTTTCTCATTGCGCCTACTTCACGCCGAATTGCCACATTATTTGAAACGTTCTAGGGAGGCTCTTGATCGTCTTTACTTCCTTGCTGCTGTGGTTTCACGAGTAAATCTGCTTTGCTCCACGCTCACTGACGTTTAGATGATCAGTAACCTTAACAACGGCTACACAGAAGACGGGAGTGAACTTTGTCCAAGTGATGCATACATAAAGAGTGAGTCAAGTACGGGATATGTATTGGTGCTTGTATAGACTCCCTGGTGATTTGGCGACGTCGAGAGTGCAAAGTCTTTTTCTTCGTGCCTGTCCATCTACCTTGCCCTTAAGGACTATCCATCGGCCGTTGAAACGGTTTATCAGATGATCGAAAAATTGAAACCGCTGGGAGAACATCGTTTCCTCTATGGCACCTTGGGTCGGATATACTTGGAAGTAAGGAATTTGTAAATACACTTTATTTTAGTTTGGAGATGTCGAGTCAGCTGAGGGAATGTTCGATGAGGCTTTGAAAGAAGCTCCTGTCGATCTTCCTGCCACAAAGATCCAACGACTCATGTATAGGTGGGTTTCTATCGTTGCTAACTCATCCCCTTTACACCACCTTTTCTTGCTTTTTAGTGCTATGCTTCAAATTGCCAACGGTCGTTTTGATGAAGCTAAAAGATTGTTTCGTGAGGTATTGGATCTGGACCCACTCAACGTTGCTGTGAGTCAGTTTGGCTTTTTTCCCCTATTTTTACCTTTAATTGTGCTAAGGGTTTCTACAAGCGGCGTTTTAAGATTGACCGATTTCTGTTAAGCCAAAGTGGATTTGCGAGTTGGCTTAACCAAAATTCATCACGTCCCCCGGTCTCCCTTTTATTAGGAGAGATTGACGAATTGAAGCTTAGGTGAGAGAGGGGTGTTGGACCACTAGCCGAATCAACGTCGATTATTGTTTGGAATTGCTCGACATCGGCCATTCCCGATAATCTTTTGTCACGGCACTTCTTTCCTGTTTCTAAAAAAACCGATGGATTTGATATTCCAGTTGATGGTACACTTTAGGACAGACGAAATCTGTTTGTAGACGGCCAATTTTTCTGGTAAAAAATCTCAGGGGCACCGTTACGTGGTGTGAATCCAGGCCCTGAAGCGGCGGTAGTGTCGTTTTAAAAGCTCCAAAAGCCTCGTCCTAGGCCAGATTTGCGTATTCTATGTTCTCTTCTCAGGCGGCCAATAACCAAGCGGTGAGTTCTCACTATACTGGTCAAATGGAGGAGGGTATGCGCCTCCTGGAGGCTCTGACGACGCCGTCCCAACGGCAACAGCAACAACTAGGTGTTATGAGCAGTGGCGCAACCTTCCACTCTGTAGTAGGTGAAGGACTGGCGTTGCACGACGCTATAGTGACGAATTTAGCGGTCCTTCTCGAAGTTGAATCAGATCACGCACCCACCCGCAAAATGCACCTCCTTGAGCGCGTCGCGGGGCTGACCGGGGAGCGTGTTGCTCTCGCGGCATTCAAACTGCCACAGATCTAGGCGAATTCGCTGACATCTCCCTGTCCCCAACTTCCTCCCTTGTGCTTTTTTACCTCTGCCTCTTTGTATTTTGATTCTTCATTTGAATGAGTCCTTTCCTAACCTTTGTTTGTTTTATTTCTGTCCTCATGGTTAGTGTTGGCAGAAAGGGGTTGATCTCGAATACTATGCGCCCTCATGAAAGGACTTGATTTATTTTTTAGTCCTTTTCTATGCTGGAATGAATGAGTTGCCTGTTCTACTATACTGCAGCAGGAATTTAGCGACAGATTGTTCAGTCTTCTCCTGTGAACTAGAGTTGACCGGAGTGAGTAACGTAGCAGCCGAACGTCATGTCAATCGGCGTTGTGCTGTGTACTTTCAGTAACTCCCACATTCAGCAAATAACTCGAGACATCGGCTGTCGGTCGAAGTGTAGGTCACCAAAAACATCGCGTCCACCCGGTCGCGAATTGTCACTTTGAACACGAACGGCAAAAAGTAGCCGACAAGCGGAGACCCAATGGCGGTTCAAACAAGCCACAACGCGTGCAGTAGGTCGCCACTTCTCGCGTGATGCGACGTGGCTTCATCTACTCGTAGGGCAGCTGCGAGTGGTGCAGTTGTTGCTTCCCGCGCAGGAGACGGTAGCCCAGCCATTCTCCGATTGATCCTAATGCTGCCGTCACAGACCGGAGAGACCTCAGGGATCAGAGCTGTCAAAGTAGGCTTGGCACACACATAATCTCTTCCCAAGCCTCGCTCTCTTTCGTGTATGAAAACTTGAACAAAAAGTCGCATATCTGCGATACCCTGCGGGTCCCGCTGTCCACAATCGCCACTACGATGATTGCATTGGCATTCTTGCACACCTCAAACCGACTTAGCTTAGGCCGCCTACGAGCGTTTCCCGACCCTGAAAGCCTCGTTCCCGTCTATCCTAAACCAGACGACACACGCTCTCGACTCGACGAAAAGACGCAGGCGATTGTGACTGATTACCAGCACTAGGCATGAGAGAGGAGTATTAAGCGTCCAAAATCAGTGCCCACAGTGAAATAGGGAAGGGGAGAGGAAAGTGGGACTCGCAAAGGTTCAGACATTGACGCCACCGAGGATCTGATCCCGTCGCTGGAAGTAGGTGTTTTGCAGCTCTTCAAGCGGCTCATTACAGTCGAATACCTGCGAGGAAGAGGGTAACGGTATTAGTGAGTTAAGCGTCGATGTGTCCGTCATGCTCAATCATCCTTCGTGGTGTGCCTCAGACTCTCGTGGTATTTCGACGAAACAGGTCGGGCGGTGAGGTAGACTTTGATGGCGGAACCTGCAAATCTACTCCCAAGTGCCCGAACCGAGGCGAGACTTGGGGGTGGGAGATCTGAGACGTGAACGAGGAATGGGAGGATCGAAGGCCAAACGGCTTGCACCACCTGCGGCGGGGAGGCTCACACGCGCCACCAGGTCGCCCTGACGTGGAGGTGGGGCCCGCCGGAGGGCGGAAATGGCCAGGTTACCAGAGGAGGAGGGACAAGAAGGGGAGGGGGAGGCGAGGGAGGTATTTGTGCTCTGACCCTGTAGTTTCACAACTTTCCTCGCTCAACCTCCGGACTCATTGTACAAAACTACTTCATCATGCCGCCCCGTTAGACTTCATGAGGGAAAGAAGCCTTCGTCTCGACTGTCGCCTTTTGCCCTTTCGCCTCAAGCGGCGGGCGGGGGAGCACAAGCAGTTGTAGTAATCAACTGATCAACGGGAAGTGAACTCGAACTCCCACTGGCAGAAGTCGCCACTGGCTGCTCCGATTACGTGAGTTGTGAAAATAACACGTCAAAGGGAGCATCACAAATCTGCGACTTTGGTTTATGCAAACAAATGAGGCGTACAACTAGGAAAAGTATTAACTGTTGATAAGGTAATCATAGAGTTTGTTGGGAAGCCAAGATGGAAGCACTCTGCAGTTGGAGAGATGAAATTTTCCGGTCAATTCCTACAACAACAGCCAAAGGGACTTACCACTACGGGGACCTTGATACGCTCCAGTTTGTCGCCCCACAGCCACTCCTCGTGCAGATCATGCAATTGATTCAGGTAATCCTAAAATATGGGCGGATGAAAGGGCTCAGAGTGCAGCACTCGAGGCAGAACGGAGCTCGCGACGAAAGTGGAGAGGAATTGGGAAATGCGAGGGCTTCGAAGGCGCCTGAGAGGTGATGTATAAGTGGGAAGCCACGAGATCAGACGGTGTGCCAACTCGCCTCTTGCGATCATCTATGCCTGTTCGCAAGTCGGACACGATAGTGGGGGCGTAAACACAAGCGCCTCGAGGCGCGTGCCCGAAAGGGGTGTCGGGGGCACAAACCAGCGCCATCGCCTGAACGGAAGGAGCGAGGCAATGTACGTCACGGTCAAGTGAGACACTGCCAGAAAGGAGCAGGGATTCGCACGGCAGACACGTTAATTGAATAGGCTAGTGTGAACTCGAGGTGATTGCATTGAATTCTTGTGAACGGCGGTGGGAGAAGGGGCAGGCAGGACGGGTGTCAAGGTCGACGTCTCCACATTAGCATGGTGTTTACGTCAACTGCTCCAAACTCTGTCGTCCACTGTGATTCGTTATAACTCGCCGTCCTAGCTTGTTTAGACGTTACTCTGGTGTTTACACATAGCTGTAAATTGAAAACCAGTATATTGGTTGAAAATACCCACCGATTGTTTGTGTGTCTAAAAAGGGCAGCGAGGAGACTCAGAACATGCGAAAACTACGCAGTTTGACCTCACTATTACGCGACTATGCGTATGATCGCGCCTCATGGCTGACAAAGGGGTCACAGACTTGACCTCATTGTGACTTATTTACATTGTAATAGCTGGTAAATCACAAAGTTCATACCAGTCCTTTCGCAGTGCACTGATGTCGCCATGAGTGCCATCGACCTATTCATGCGCCGTTAGTGAATACAACCGTCCGTAAATTAACTCGCATAGCAGTAATATCAGTGAGTAAAACACACAGCAATAGTGCACTATGCGCGAGAAAGCGAGTATTTTACAACTCTTAGAATGTGGACCGGACAGAGTCCTTTGGGTAGCTGACGCAACAATGACGTCGTCGAGAATTGTCATTGGACAAAAATGACCTAGAGCAACTGAAAATTGACAAAGTGGAGGGTAATCGTGGAAGGGAGAAATAAGCTCGAAATCATCTAACACGTTAGCACACTCGACAATCCGCAGCGCTAACAGGTAACCCGAGTACAGTGCAAAAAAACAACTTCCCGAATACGCCTGACAAATAAAGAAACCAAAAGTCGTGCAGGAGAACTGTGAATAATTAATGGAAAAAGTGAAAGTAAAGTGACCGTTTACTAGATGCTTCATCGCAGTACTCACCAGCGATATATTCTTTTCCCCTGGCCGGTTGCGCTTTTTAATTCTTTCAGCACATACATCAGGAGATGACCTGAGGTAGACTAGGAACATGATTTCAGCGTCACAAAGGGATAATTTGAGTGGCGTGTCAAATCATTATAAGAAAAGCTAACCAATGAGATCGAGATGACAAATGGGTAAGTTCAAGCCCCACTCATAGTACATATCGAATACTTTTAAGTCCATATCAGATATTTGGCCACTAAAACGGGATATTGAAACGTGAAAACTTGGCACGAAATATGAGGAGGAGGCAGATCAAACAAATCTGGAGTTTAAGGGCCATAGAGCAACCTCAAATAAAAAAGCCAACACAATGTTCTTGATGATACAATTGTGCTCACTTTATGTTCAATGCCTCAATAAAGCAATTTCTGCAACTGTGAATCGATCTTTCCAAAAGAAGCACAGGGGAGGTCTATGTGGAAGATAAAAATGATTGTGATATAAATGAACTACTTGTTCTTTAGCCTCCCTATTAAAAAACGTAACTAAAATTTGGCTTTCGAATGGGGAGCTCCATCTCTTTTGATCGCCATAAAAGGCCTCCTATAAAAGAAGCCACGTAAAGAGAATTTCAATAAATATACAAAGAGCTTAAAACCATCGACATTATCCCAAAGCTCGATAGGTTCGGGGGAAATTTCGATGTTCTGAGAGATACCTTCGAAATATTTAAGGAATGTAGTTTTTCCGCAACCAATGTTCCCCTCAACTGAGATTCTAACTTTCCTAGGAAAAACAAATAAATGAAAAAATTTTACAACTTAATAAGTGACATTGGTGAGAAGAGCACAGAAGGAACCGAATCAAGCTCGAGATATGTCAACGAATACCGAAGGCCAGGGAATAGAGCGCAACAGATTTAAACAAGATGGCAAAAATTCAGAAGGTAAAGAGTAAAGACAAAAAGTTTAAATAAAGATAACAATAAATTAAAGTATAAGATAAATAACTAGAAAGTAAAATTACAAAAAAGACAAAATCTAAATGGTAATATGGCGAAGGGCGCGAGAAATAGCGGAACATAACAAAGGATTTCAAAGAGAATAAAGTTTCAAATACACACCCATTTAGGAGAACTGGATGGTAAAAGCGAAAGAAATCAAAGAAGACGAAAAAAAGCATAAACGTTAAAAATTTTAGGGAATAAATTCAGATGTAAAGAAAAATCGACAATATGTGCCATCACAAGCGTCCCCAACTAAACGATAACCAATCCCAAGAGGAATAGAATATCCACGCGCCTACCATCAAGTGAAAGACGTAGACCATAATGGAAATCAAACGTTCTATTTTAAAAGTCTAATATCAATTTCCTCTCCTCGCTTGTCAATCTCTCTCTCCATTCCTCATCTCATCTCTCTACTGCACGCTCTCTCTCCTCAACAGACTTCAGCTGACATCACCTGACATAATCTCACTTCACCAACAAGTCTTTCCACTCCAGTTCCTCTCTCCCCTCCTCTCGTCTCGCATTTTCCTTATTCTCCCCCTTACACCGGCACACCTCCACCTCCCGCACCGCATTCCGCGCACCTGTGTGCCGCCCCATTCGAGCGCATTTTCGAGCGCATGCACCCACTTGGGCTTAGGAAGTCCACGATAAGAAGGTGATGCGGCAGACGCAGAGAAAGGCGCAATCAGGGTGGGTTGCCATTGAGGTCGTGGATGAAGATGTGGAGGAAGGCGCACGTGGTGGCGCAGACACGAATGTAGGCTTCCGTGTGCGCGAGAGAGAGAGAGAGAGAGCGAGGCAGCGAGGAGGCACCGATAATTGGGAGCTGTGTGGAGGAGGAGGAGGGACGAGGGGAAGGCAAGGATGAGGTGTGAAGGCGAGCACGAGGGGGTGAGTGAGGGAGATAGCGAGGGAGCTGATCGACACTGACGTTAAGGTTGACGACACCGACACCGACGCCAGCCAAGGCGACGACAACGCCAACGCCAACGCCAACGCGGCCGGATAGCTCAGTCGGTTAGAGCGTCGTGCTAATAACGCGAATGTCGAGGGTTCGAGCCCCTCTCTGGCCAGCCGACGCACCTTTTCACCTACCCCACGTCTCCCTTGCCCAACTTCTCTCGCCCACGCCCTCCCGCCTCCATTCTCCATCTCCCCCACTGTCCTCGCACACTGCACACTGTGTTTTCGTGCCTGCACCTGTCTGCCTTCCTGCCTGCCTGCCTGCCTGCTCTGCCTGCCACTGTCCTGCCTGCCACCTGCGCTGCCTGCCTGCCTTGCCTTCGCCCACTGCCTGCCTGCCTGCCTGCTGCGCTTCACTGCACCAGCCCACCCTGCGATATACGTCTCGTTGGCTGGCTGGCTGGCCAGGTCGGTGTGGCATGGCGCAGTCAGCAAAGACACTGACCGGGGTGTCACTCGCGGCGTAGAAGGAGGCGTAGGAAGTGGAAGGAGGAAGGGCGAGAAAGGCGAGATAAAGGGGGACGAAGGGGAAGGGAGAATGGGGGGGAGCACTGCGACCCTGGCAGGACTCGAACCTGCAATCTTCTGATCCGAAGTCAGACGCCTTATCCATTAGGCCACAAGGCCGCGATTCGAATCCCATCGCATCGCAGCGCAGCACAGCACAGCGCAGCACAGCACAGCACAGCATGCACTACCACGTTGAGCGAAGGAGAATGGCCCAACACCCCATCGCCACCCGCATCCCGCCCCACATCACCATTCACTTCTCCACCATCCCCCTTGCCTCCTCCCTACTCCACCTCTCCATTCTCCCCACTTCTGAATTCAATCACCCTCCCATCCACTTATTACCCTCCCTCGCCCTTCCTTCCCTCCTCCTTTCCTTCTTTCCTATTTTACCTACCTATCTGCTACCTGCTCACCTACGTACTACTCACTTCAACTCTGCCCTCACCGTTTCCTTCGCTCCGCATGCCTCTCAAGTGCACGAAGACACCGCTGTTCTCATCGTTCACACACCTGCCCTGTCGGTAGGCGTCCTCGTCACAGTGGTGGTGGTGGTGGTGTGTGGTGGTGGTGGTGGTGGTGGTTGGTGGTGGTGGTGGTGGTGGTGGTGTGGTGGTGAAGATGAAGAGAGAGGAGAAGGCACACAGCCTGTGGAGGTGTGAAGATTGTCGGCGGCGGACGCAGTCCGCCGGTCCCATGGTGTAGTGGTTAGCACTCAGGACTTTGAATCCTGCGACCCGAGTTCGAATCTCGGTGGGACCTCTGTGTCTCTCGCTCGTCTTGCCACCCGACGTGTTCAACCGCGGCCGTTGTCGCCACCTTTACTACCCATCTCCCTCGTGAGGGCCGCTCCCGCCCCAACCGCTGTCTTGTTGCCACACTCGCAAGCGCCTCGTCCTCTCCTCCGCACCGCCGTCAAGCGATCTGGCGACCAAGACGACTAAGACGGCCAAGAGGCTGGTGGAATAGGTGGCGGAATATGCCTGCCACTCCCCACTCCGCCGCCGCAGGCGTCGCCTGTGCGCCTGTGCCGCCTTTGACGACATGAGCGAGAAAAGCCGGGTCAAGACCAGTCGATCAAAGGCGGCAATTCACCATCAGACGACCTGCCGTAACCAGGATTCGAACCTGGGTTCTCGCGGCCACAACGCGATGTCCTAACCACTAGACTATTACGGCACCGCACGTATTCTGCCCTCTGCCTCCACCAAACTGCCTGCCTCTGCCCTCTGCCCTCTGCCCTCTGCCCTCTGCCCTCTGCCCAACTGCCACGAGTCGGCCCTCGGCCTCATCTGGCCCTCGCGCGCCCCCTCGCGCCTTCTCCCGCCTCCTCCGGCTCGCCTCTCAACAGCCAACACGACCAAAACTGCCACAGGCGGACACGCCATCACGTCATCACGCCA
>QEYB01001003.1:117500-120976 GCA_017562135.1 Dipylidium caninum
TCAAGCGATCTGGCGACCAAGACGACTAAGACGGCCAAGAGGCTGGTGAATTGGCGGCGCAATATGCCTGCCACTCCCCACTGCGCCGCACGCAGGCGTCGCGTCGCCTGTGCCGCCTTTGACTTGACGACATGAGCGAGAAAAGCCGGGCCAAGACCAAGACCAGTCGATCCAGGCGGCATTCACCACTCGACGACCTGCCGTAACCAGGATTCGAACCTGGGTTCTCGCGGCCACAACGCGATGTCCTAACCACTAGACTATTACGGCACCACGTGCCGTGCCTGCCCTGCCCTCTGCCCTCTGCCCTCTGCCCTCTGCCCTGCCCAACTGCCACGCGTCGGCCCTCGGCCTCATCTGGCCCCTCGCGCGCCCCCTCGCGCGCCCTCGCGCCCCTCCCGCCTCCTCCGGCTCGCCGTCTCTCAATAGCCACCACGACCAAACTGCCCACAGGCGGACACGCCATCACGTCATCAACACGCGAACACGCAACCCCATGCACTTCAACTCCAATACTCGGCTCCTCGGCTCCTCGGCTCCTTGACGAGCCCACCTCTCCTCAATCACGCACCTCACCCTCCGACCACCTCAACACTTCGGCACTCGACACTATGACACCTGGCACCTGACACTCTGACACCTGGACACGACGGTTTTCACGCGAGAGATGCCGTCTTGTCGCAGTCTCGGGTGTAGTTGAGGCCGGCGTGAGGCAACCGTGGCAGCCGAGGCAGCCAGCAGTAGGGAGGGCAGGAGTGAGGGTGTGAGAGCAAAGGCAAAAGGTGTGCTCTCTGTCAGAAGTGGGGATTCGAACCCACGCCCACGAGTGTGGACTGCGACTGAACGCAGCGCCTTGGACCGCTCGGCCATCCTGACCCGGTGGTTGCTGGTTGCGCAAGCACTTCGCAACCCGCCCCCCACCCTCACACCGAGGTGCAGCCGACGTGGGTGTGGTGTGGTGCGTTGCATCCAACCTGCTCCCTCGCTCCAATCACATGCCACTTCGCCATTTGCCATTTGCCTCTCTCCTTCTCACCACCTCGCTCGAATTCACTCCCATCGGCCGAGTTCACTCTCTCTCTCCCTCCCCTCCCATAGTAAGGGTGCGCAGCAGAGTGCCACTCCACAGCCTCTTGTGCTACGCGAGTATTTTGTCTTTTTCTTGCATTACGCCAGCGCTGCCACAGCCGCGCTGACTGACAGTGGTGTTGAGTGAGCGGTAAAGGGGACGCGACGACACGCACAGAGCCCTCACCTGCCTCCGGGGAGACTGAACTCCCGACCCCTGGTTTACTAGACCAGTGCTCTAACCCCTGAGCTACGGAGGCGTGCGGTCGTCGCTACGGGCAGTGTGGCAGGGCAACCCTGCCTTCCCGGCCTCGCCCGCCACTGGCATTGTTGTCAGGAGCATCGACACCGTCCTCATCGCCATCGCCACGCCATCGCCGTCTCTGCCACCAGCGGCGCCAACACTCGCAACAGCATCAAAAACCAGGGCAAGCCTAGAACCCTAGTTGGCACGCAAACCACACCCTCGTACGCGGACACGGACACGGACCGAATTGGTGCCACTCGTTTATTCGTCCAGTGAAGGCGTGACGAATGAATACAGCGAGGCTAGAGCAGGCGTGAAGCGTGAATTTGAAGTGGATGTGGACGCGGAGCGGGAGGGCGAGAGGGAGGGAAAGAGGAGCCCATTCGCAGACAGACCTGCAGCCTGCAGCCTGAAGCGTGCAGCCGAGGCTGTATTTCAGCGTGGTAACTGAATGAATGGCAAACGACGTGTGGGTCGCAAGTGGACAGACACAGCCCAATGCCCCCGGAGAGATTCGAACTCTCGACCCCTGGTTTACAAGACCATGCTCTAACCCCTGAGCTACGGAGGCCTTCGCCCGCGTCTCCACGCCCCAACCACGCCACCCCACCCAACCACCCCGCCCCACCTCTCAAGCCAACCCACCACACCGCGCCACGAATAGCCTCTCCCAGCGCCGACCATCATGTTCCCGCACTATACCACACCGCACCTCAACACGATCTCTCTCCTCTCCTCTCCTCTCCCCTCGTGTCGCATGTCCCTTCTCCCACCCTTACAACCGGCACACCTCCACCTCACCGCACCGCATTTCCGCGCGCGACCTGTGCGCCGCCCATTCGAGGGCATTTAGTGCACCCACTTGGTTAGGAAGCCACGATATAGAGGCGGCAGACAGAACGAAAAGGCGCCAATCAGGGTGGGTTTGCCATTGAGGTCGTGGATTGAAGATGTGGAGGAAGGCGCACGTTGGTGGCACAGACACGAATGCAGGCTTCCGTGTGCGCGAGAGAGAGAGAGAGCGAGGCACAGAGCACCGAGACACGAGGCACGACCCGACAGCGAAGTAATTGGGAGCTGTGTGGAGGAGGAAGGCAAGGCAAGGAATGAGGTGTGAAGGCGAGCACGAGGGGGTGAGTGAGGGAGAGAGCGAGCGAGTGACGACACTGGGCGTTGTGAGCCACAGAACACGCCCCGAGGGCGCCAAGTGGGGGGAGCGAGCAACGCCAACGCCAGCCAACGGGCGGCGGATAGCTCAGTCGGTTAGAGCGTCGTGCTAATAACGCGAATGTCGAGCTTTCGAGGCCCCTCTCTGGCCACCGAGGTGCTCTTTTCACCTCCCATCTCCTTGCCCAAACTCTTCGCCACGCCCTCCCACCTCCATCTACTCCATTCTGATTGTGCATTCGTGCATTCTCACTGCCCTCGCACACCACTTGCACACTTTGTTCGGCCCAAACCTGCTGCCTGCCTCCTGCCGCCTGGCCTGCCTTGCCTGCCTGCTCTCTCCACTGTCTGCCTCGCACTGCCTGCCTGCGCTGCTGTTTGTGCGGCCGCACCTGCCTGCCTGCTGGCCGCTTCACTGCACCAGCCCACCCTGCGATATACGTCAGTCGTGGACAATGGCTGCGCTGGGTGGCCATCGGGTGTGTGCATGGCGCAGTCAGCATCCTGCGTAGAAGGAGGGCGGTAGAAGGAGGAAGGGCGAGAAAGGCGAGATGAAAGGGGGACGAAAGGGGACGGATAAGGGAGAGGGGGGAGGCACCGCGACCTGGCAGGAACTCGAACCTGCAATCTTCTGATCCGAAGTCAGACGCCTTATCCATTAGGCCACAAGGCCGCGAGTTCTCGGTGAATCCATGTGCAGAACTTGAGCGCAGTGCAGTGCTTGCACTACGTTGAGCGAAGAGAATGGCCCAACACCCCATCGCCACCCCGCATCCGCCGCCACATCACATTCACTTCTCCAGATTGCCCTTGCCTTGCCTCGTCACATCCTTCCTACTCAACCTCTCCATTCTCCCCAACTTCTGAATTCAATCACTTCTCCATCTCCACTTATTCCCCCTCCCTCTGCCCTTCTTCCTTCCCTTCCTTCCTCCTCCTATTTTGTCTACCTACCTACCTACCTGCTCACCTACGTACTACTCACTTCAACTCT
>QEYB01001004.1:0-37655 GCA_017562135.1 Dipylidium caninum
CTGGGAGTTTGGTCTATCCACTCCAAATTCACGTGTTGTTACATTCCTTAAGAAGTGTCACTTTGTGACAAAGCCTTCCAGAGGTTACCACGCGAAGAGATCTGAAGACTCGAAAGACGTCCTAAGAGATACTTCAAGTGCCGGCCGTAAGTGAGACCCCGAGAGCATGATTAAAAACAGAATCAGCATGCCGCACTCACTTCTCGCCTCACCGAACTGACCGCGTCAGGTGGACAAACGCGAAAAGTGCGCTTTTGACCTCGCTGCCAAACCATCCATCGGGACGACCTCGGCAGGGGAGACGAGGCTCCGACCTAGTCTGACCGCCACCACGAATACCACCAACCACCACCACCACCACCACCACCGCAAAGACAGTTGGGAAGAGGGTAGAAAGACCAAGACAAAATTGAATTCCAGCCTACTAGACTTCCTTAAATCTGCTCAAAAAGGGAAAAAAGCATTTCGAGGAAATGTTGCTCACTGATTTGTCAGTCTACGCACACACTGTCCATAGGTGAGCTCTGAGCCAAGTTCCACACGTTCAGGCAAGTGGTGGTGGCCTGCAACAATTGGGAAATGCGCAACTCGGAAGAATCCCCGAATGCTGCACTTCACTAATTCCCGGTTGCCCGGGTGATAGTTGTCAAGTGACGTTACTCAGACGAATGACGAACTTGGAAACTAAGAAACGGGTGTTGAATAGGAGTTGAAAACATTTACTATATTCAGTCGTATGGGATTCCATTGGTGTCTGCGACCTTCCGTCAACGAGTGGTCAAGTCATGTGTGTCTTTTGAAAAGAATCGCCAGTTGTAGAGGTAATAAATCATTCGAAGTCTTTTATAATATTGCTTGGTTGTTGTATTTCTTTCCTGTGAAAATAGTGCGCAATTGCGAAAAAGATGGCAACTGGTTGGTGAAATATCGCGTGAATATGGAGAATGTAGCAAAATTTCATTCCGTAGAGAAGTTATTTAATTTGTTATCAGGAGGTGACGCTTTATGTAATCGTTTAGCGTTATCATACATCAATGCTCGTCGGGTTTTTTCTTTTAAAGTTTCTCATGAATGGCACCAAATTCGGGCATGGCAGTGGGACTCCGTCGCTGTTATTATTTTGCATGATGGTTGTAGGAAAGAATAATTGGTGACCACTCCGTGGACCTTTCACCAAAATGTACTGCTTTGTTGAAATTTCTACTTAGGGATGTGTCCTGAGGCTGTATTTTTATCCACCCATTTGCTAGATCGTTTTCGGTTATCCTACAAAATCCACCTTTCATAAGAAGAGATAATTTAGTGCAAAAATGACAGCAATTGCGTATTGCGACGGAAGCAACGAAGATGCGCACTTCCTCTCGACCTCGCTCCACCATTTCCAGTTGCCTCACTTCGAAGAGTTGGCGCATTTGAGTCCACTTTTTTCACTACCATTTACTGTACGCAGTCGTCTTGAAACAGCTCTATGCCGCCTACTTCCTAGTTTAGACCCAATTTCGCGAATAACTGCCTGTCTGTGTGTGTCGATCAGATTCAACATTCGTCGTCCTTATTTCTTCCTCGTTACCAACACAGGCTGGTGGTCTTTCTCCAGGCGCCTTGTCGATACCAAACTTCACAGACGCAATTTTTGGAACTAACACCGAAACTTGAGCTGCCCAGTGATTCATTTTAAACTCGTACAATGGGAGATCTAAATAGTATTTTGCTTCCACATGGCTTCGACGAATAATAAAATAAAAATGGGACGTAAGCACGGAAAAAGGTTAAGAAATGAGTAAGAAGAATGCCGCATGTGAACACCAACTGCCCGAAACACCCGTTTCATAGTTTCCAATCAAGTATTTTTTGTCAAAGGAAAAAATTTCTAATTCCTAAAACAATGACTGTCCGAATAAGTCCATCAGCTACTCCTTCATTTGCATTTGTTTCACGCAATGATCAAATGTGCAGACACTTTTAGGACAGTTAAAATCAGACTACGAAGAGGGATTACTTGAGGACTGTCTTCCACGCTAGTTCCTTTACTGAAAGCGATGTGGCTTCTTTTTTGGAGAATCTCTAGAGCCTGTGAAGAAGAAGGCAGTCGAAGGAGGACACACCTTATCTCTGTGACGGGCCCTCAGTCCACTTTGACATTATTTTCGTCTTAGTCTTAAAAAACTCCGCTCGAATGGAGGACCTTCGGGTGGTCCTAAACATTATTACCCCCGATGGTATCGTGAGTATAAACTCGCGCACAGACCGGGCAGCAGTTACGCACGGGACAGAATCAAAGACGCACACTCACAGGAAGCTGAAACCATTCCCACGGTGAATATGCTTTTGCCATTCATGTTCACGTGGCGGAACTGAAAGGAGTCATGAGATTTAGTTATTGCTTGAAATGACACATCGTTTGCATCCAAATGAAAGAATTTTGACTAGATAAAATTAAGGGGAAAGAGACGCGTATTAAGACTATGAGGAGCAGTTTAACCTAACTTCTTACTTAATTAACTGCTGTAAACTTGAACTCCCCCGTCATTCTTCATTTCTAGTATACGGGAAAGGTACTGGAGTAATACTGACCATATGTTTCTTCCACCACTCTCATTTAGGTCACGAACAGAATGCCTCAAACGTGGAACAAGTATAGTTCCCTGACAAGAGACCGGTTCGAGAGATGCGGCAGTCCTCTGAGCCTTCAGCAAGAGAACTTCTGCACAGCCACGACTACTGCGGGTGTGCTAATGTCCCCATTGCATGAAATTGACGAGGCATCGGAAGAGACCAGATCTCCCGGTCACTGGGCCGCAGTAAAACTTGCACCGGACATGGTAAGTTTGTGTAAAGCAAATAAATAGGCACGGAGGGGAAAGCGATCAGAGTTTGGACTGTTACCAGTCTACTGATGCAATATGAGTATAAAGATTTCCCCATCAGAACTTTCAGGGTAACAACTCCTCACACATCGCGCTACCGGTGACCCTCCTCCCCGCAGTTTGTTTGCGCTCCCCGGCGACCAGTGTAGTGACGGCAAATAATCCCTTCTCTCCCATCACTGCTGTCTCCGCTGCGACCGCCACCACCACCTTCCAGCCTACAGGGAGTGGGAAGGAGGAGATAGAAGTGCAATTAGCCGAGCACGCCTCAGACTCAGGGCAGGGCGCCAGCAATGAGGACTTGCAGTCCCAATCGCAGGCTCCACCTATAATTAATCTATTACAACGTGAGTTGTCTCTCACTTCAAGCCTAAAAAACGAGACAGATTTAATAAGGAATGAGGGATGGAGAGCCACTTCTGGAATTTTCAAGTAGTGGACAACACTAATTTATTACTATAATTTAATTTATTGTATTATATTATATGATGGTAATATTCTTCAGTCCCCTGCGAATTCGGTGAGGAGGATCCATGGAAACGAGCGGTGGGGGAAGCTCTTTGCAATGATGACCTTGTCCGACAGCGAGCCGCTACAATCCATACAAGCCCATCAAGGAGCTGTGCGGATGGCCATGAGAAGCAAAACTGTGTGCACCTGAATGCCACGGTCATTCCAGACCTCGTCAACATTGTGCATCGCCGTCTCCCCGCCTGCTAGATGCCACATCCCCTCCACAAACGACACTACTGAACCGGTCTAATTAGCGTCGTTATTTTGTAAACCGCAACATTTCAGACTCCTGGAGAGACGCCACACGGGCTGTACAAATGTTTTACAAAAAAAAATCACCACGCACCCCTCGTCCTGCTTCACACTCCCATTCCCCCAGCCAAACTTTGCCCCCTACCTTTTTTGCTGTCCTCTTGGTGTATTTCTACGTCTGAATCGGTGTCTTTTTCCTGCGAATACATAATGATCTCTCTTTGTTAGTCTGAGTTTGAGTACCATGGATCTATTCGATCCATGACTGGGAGACAATCACCGGTTTGCATTGAGTTCCAAATAACACTGGCGAAACATTAAGTTCTTCCATAATTTGCTACAAAATGCATTTCAGTGGTGTTACAATAATGCACCCCCCCACCTCGCACAGTTCCTGTCGGAAGTAATAAGTGCGTATAATTATACATCCCGAAAGTACGCCGTAAGTAGCTGACCTGTTCCGAGGTCCATTAGTTATCAACACAAAATTATCCTCCATTAGTGTTGAAAATGAAATTACTGATAGTATTCTAAAAAAATACGGGTAGCTTCACTCGAATGTGAAAGCCTATGATAAAGTTTTTAATGCCAAGCAGAAATTCAATGTGGCAAAGAATTGGCCAGAAAAATAATAAATTAAGGATCTGTAAACGTCCATAATTAGCTAAGAGTGTTCTTACCTATTCACGTAAAATGTTACCTAATTTAGCTGATCACAGAAAAGTAAATACTCAAATGTACCAAAGTAATTGGATCTTAACGGTTTATTGACATGAAAAGATTCCACCTTATGAGTCGAGCATTAGCTTTTCCGAGGGACTAAAGTCATGGTAGGCAACCACGAAACAAATTAGTGGCATGAGCCATAAAATTTAGAATGCCAGGAAGTACAGCGCCCGTAGCGAAATATAATGACAAGTTCTGAAAACCCAGAAAGCCGATACACGGAAGTGATATCCAGATTTGAAGCTCAAAATTTACATAAGGTAAACGTACCATGAAGTCCCGCAACAGTGAGGACTACTAAACGGTGGCCAAAATCAAGAGTCGCAAAACATTCACAAATACACATATTCCAATCACACGATTAGAATATAGACAAAAGTTACTCGGAGTCAGCTACATCAGAAACTCCAGATCTGTATTGATGAATGGCCTCAGCGAGCATAAGTTTCCCTACAGTCTGTCCCGCTAGTTGGGCGATACCTGAGGAGTAAAGGTCAGCTTGACAGGATGCCAGAGCAGTTTCCAACCGCATTGGTGCCAATTCCTTAATCCTTTGTTCCTACAAGTTTAAAAATAAAGGACTTCACGAAAAGCTGCCGGAAACTCAAAGCGCAAAAATAATTAAGCTGAAGGATGTACCCTGGAGACAGCTAAAGCCCCCAACTTGAGTAGAGTCCGCTGATAGTTGTATTGGAGTTCACAGATATTATCCAGGCGTTGAATGAGGGACCGCAGTTGCTGCTCCAAATCACTGGCCATGCTTAAATGGAGGCCCGAGAAACTATTACGGGATTTAATCTGAGTCGTGTCGGTAACCTTCTCATCGGACTGGTCCACCATATCTTTTAAAAGAATGCGGGCGAGTGTAGAGTTTTCCACACTAGTTGGCAGCTCCTCCAGTAATCGAGTAAAATTGGTTTTCCCATTATGCAAAGATAGGTCCTGCGCAAAATAATGTTTAAACAATAAGGCTCGATCGGGTTTGCCGAAGAGGAGAGTGTACATTACAGACAACTTCAAGCTCGGGTAACAGTTACATCATTAAACTTAACCCATATTAAGTGAAACATTTGATGACTCAAACTTCAATGCTCGAACTTATTTTAAATTGGATTTCATGAAAACAGCAACAGATAACTCACACATTCCCATGAGATCTCAGGACTCTAAAAAAATAAAGGGAGATGTTACATCCCACATTTGAAATAAATGAAAAGTTGATAAAACAGCTTACTTTTGAGTTTCCCATTAAACGCAAACGCTTCTCTGTTTCAAGCATGGCATCATAGATAACTTTTGATAACCGGTAAGACTTGAGACCTTGCTGACCCCGAGTCGCACACGAAGGATCATAGGTAAGCAAAACGGCTTCAGAAACAAGTGCTTGATATTGGAACAGAGTCTCAAGAAGGGAGCGGGTCAGAAATGAGCATCCGTAACCACCGAGGTAATACCCGACGCTGAGGTAGTCAGAATTAATCTAGATGAAAAAAAAATAAGACAAAAATGTCTTGCCTCACGCATTCTCCTCATCATATCATATTCATATGCGTTAAGTGCATCATGTCCCGCCTGGTCATCATCAAGGATTTTCGGCAAAGAAAAACAGTTCGTGATCTCGAGGGTATTACCCACAGCCAACCCCAGGAGGACACCGTTCACATGTTCTGTAGCAAGAAGTGTTTCTTCTTCGCAATGTTTGATAATCTTTAAGAGAACCAGGCCAGAAACCTTAACAGATGAGACTTGTTGGGTGTCCATAATAAACCTCGAGGCGCCGCACAACAGGCCTACTAGCCAGTCAGCACTAACGCCTCACCGCTGTTAGGACAAATCGATTGGTCGAAATAACGTAGGTCATGAAAAGGCCAAAACTGGTTGTTAGAATTGATTTAAGATACATGGGTTAATTCATTTGAATGCTGATTAATGAAACATATATATTTATATGCAAAATTTGGCGCTTAAGATAGTTTGACGAAAAGAATTTGTTGGTTGCTGTGAGCATTTAGCTAAAAAATTTAATTAGGACACAATGGTACGACATCTGAAAAACTTGTACCGCTTACCCTTATGCAAGACGAACCACCAGTGTCAGTTGATATGGATGCCGCCTCTTGAGACTCACCCATGGTAAAGGGTTTCCGAGATACTCAAATTTACTAGTTATTACAGCAATTGGATTGAAAGAGAAAGAAAACCCAGGCAGCCTTAAAATTCTTGCCCATTAAACAAATGACTAAGGACAACGAAGCTAGAGTAATGATATGGTTTATGTACAAAATTCATATGAAGGCTACGAAACGGCACGGGCAGCGCCACTCAGAGAGAGCGGATCAGTACAGGTGGTGTTTACTCCAACTCCTTTAGTAGCTGCCACGCTGCATGATATTGTCTAAATAGTCTTTTGCGAATACTTAAATGAATATGGAAACGACTTGGGAATTTGACGACTGTCTTCAACGTTCTTGAAATTCCTCTGCATTATTTATAGTCTCCGGTAATGAGATGCACCACGGCAATTATTTTACCGTTCTCTGTATACGTGGACCTGTTAGATTCCTGAGCCGCTACCGCACAATGAAAATAAATCGTAATCTACTTTCTATATGCCTTTCCAATGAATATATTACTCAGTGCGTTACATAATTTACAAGTATCATTGACCGCATTAATCCGTTAAACGTTAATTTATGTTTTCGGACCCCTTTTTCAAATTACGATGACATTCTTCGATCCTGGAACAGTATTGCTAAATTCACTTTGTTAATTGCCGATTATAGACGTAATCAATGAGAGTCGCGTAATGGACACTTGTTTCAGATTCTTCCTTTTTTTAAATTCTGAACTTTCATTTCATAATGTATCCTTCCTTGTAAACACATGGGTGGTAACTTCATTCAGACTCTTCCTTTTGCCAATGTTTAGAGCGACATTGAAAGGAGACGTTATTAAAAAACGCAAAAAATATTTCACATTTTTCTCCTTGAGGACGTTGGTGAAAACACGTAAAAAGGGTTGCTAGGCTTGCGACTGAAACTAAATCACGTGAGTAAACGTATGAACATTGGCAAGAGCCCTAACTACATATTTTGCTATTAATTAACCTCCTACACCTTCAAAAACACATCTTTTACCTTAGATAAGTATTGCCATGGGATCAATAGGATGAGAAAAGAGGTAAGCCAAGCATACACATTGCTGAATCGACACGTTTATTGTGGAGTAGTAATACTGACTTTTCGGCAATTCATACGAGTTTCTCACATCCCTTGTTTAGATGAAATGGGTACCCTTGTTTGCTTAAATTTCACACCCTTGTCGGCAATAATATTTGCACTTGACTAAGGCCGGTGGCCTTGAATTATGGGGACATCTCAACAATGTTACCTAAATTATCTTGTTTAATGCTATTTTTCATTCTCCTTTGACGTACCAGGCAATGACAAAGCAACACATACAAAATCATTACCTAAGTAATAATAATTTATTTGAGAGTAGGTTTAGTATTTGCGTGACGAAAAGCTGCTAGACAGAGAAGATTCCGGAAACTCGAGCGGAGAGCCAAAAAAACTCCGCGCACCGCAAAGGGACACTTAAAGCTTTCTTTTCAGAGAGACTGAGCTTTAGGCTTTGGTGCGCTTCAACTTAGCAGTTTGGTTTCTGGGTCATGCCATTCCTCTAACCATCGTTCTGCTTGAGCGGCAAATCTTTCTCCACTTTGTTGGGGTGTTATGGTGTTGGGAAGACTCGGGGCCCTCCGCACTGGCCCGCCTTTAAAACGCCACCTACTCTGGTTCGACGGCTAAAAACTTCGAGTTATTGAGGCGAATTCTCCCTGCTCTTGTTTATGAAAAGATTTCATGTAAATGTGTAAATGAGTATTCGGCCAAATCCCTACATAGGTGAATTAATTATTAAACTTCTTAGCCGGTCCTCTTAATGTAGAGAATAATGGGACCCAAAAGTGGCCATTAAATTCCCTTTATTCTCAAACTCTTCCCTTTCTAGGCCACATCATCGACAATTCGGGTCTGTTACTCCGCCCAGACCTCGTCCATTTCCCAATTCACACGAGTGAGATCCACGAACTTGTTTAGCCATACCGCTTGAGAGGAGAGTATATCTTTTTTATGAAGAAAAGAAAGTTTGCCTTTCTGACAGTGTCACTGAAGATAGCCATCAAACTAAAAGGTAATGGAACCAACGGTGAACATTCTCTGCTTAAGAAGTACTCGAGACAAAAACAATTGCAGGAGGTGTGAATTATGAGGGCGTAGGGGAGAGTGAAGAGCCTAGCCCGGGAGACAAGGTCTGCACCATCCTCGCGACAAAAGAACCCCTCGGAAAGGATCTTACAGGCAGAAATACAGAGTAGGAAGATCTCGTATTACCGCATTGGCCTACTTGGAAGATGTTGGCCTGGTGTAGACACGTTAGAGGCCTACAACGGGCATCAGTCTACATGTGCTCGTATGCGTACGTCTGGGTGCGTGTGTGCACACATGAAGTGTGCTCAACGTCACCTCTTCGCTTGATTGGTCTGTGCCTTGTGCACGCGGAATATTACCAACTTGCTAGCGCTTTATGCCAAGTAGGCACGTCGTCAAATAGCAGGACTCTGCGACGTCTCCCTGTGGAATTATTCCTTGCCTCCTCTTCCTCCTCCTCCTTCTCCTTCTCCTCCTACTTTCTGTACGTTCACCATTATTCGCTATCCCCTTTGCCACCTAAATCAACCTTGCCATTCTTGTCTTGTGCATATGCCATGCTTGTGACATTCGCTTCACACCCATGAAGGCTAAATTTGGCGGTGTTAGAGAAAACAACCCTTACTTCCCTCCTCCCACAATAGAAGCACACACGTTTTGGTAATTCGTGTAGAAGGTGGAATTTGCTTTCACCAGACAGGAGTGGCATCCAGTCAAACGTAGGATTGTGCATAGTTTGTATTAAAGTGGGTACGAGAAACAATTAGACATGTGTGTCTCTTACTCATTTGTTCATATTATTTTATTGTGAGCGTATGTGGTAGAGTCACGCAATTATGCGTACTTCTATGACAGGTAATGACAGAATTCATGTCTAATCGTCTACTCCATCATAATGTGACTGGTTCCCCGTTCCCTGTGATCGACGTCCCTCATCACGCGATTTTGCATAACCTTTAAACTGCGCTTTCCCTACTGATAGAGAGAGAGAGAGAGAGAGAGAGAGCAAGTGGGGGAAACCTCGGGTTGCTACACCACGCTGGTTCCCCTTCAGCCCTGCGTCTCGAGTCACTCGACTGGGGAGTTAAAGACTGAAAATTTCGTCCTTTGCACATTTTAATTTCAAATGTCATATCATTGTCGCACTCACTTTCCCATGACTGACTTTTTTATGACGCATGGAGTACCTCGAAGTCCTTCCTGTGATCTTTGAGCAAATTGGGTGAGGATCATGCCAAAATTTGCCTTTAAGGCTTTCCGTCAAACTTTAAAGTGGTGCTATTGCTACCGAACAAACTTTGATACTTCTAACAACCTCATGGAGTAAGTTGTGCGCAACCCTTGCGGTCAGTCAGCCGCCCAATGCGTCAGGAGACCATTTCTTTATGTCCATTCGTGAAATTTAAACTGTCTGAACAAGAATTCGGCTTGTGAATTCTGCATGCTTTGTTATTCTTGTATTTTCATGTCTAGACAGCTTTCCATCAGGTATTGAGAGTTCTCGGTGACATCCACGGAAATTAGAACCATCGTACGTCTGTCACGCTATCGATTATTTAAATTTAACAAAAGTTGACCTCTTCTTCACGCAGTCATTAGTTTTCCTCCATTCCACCGGGAAGTGCGAGGAGCGAAGGTGGATTATGCAGTGAAAGAGTCAAAAATATTTAGGTAAAATGGCTGCCAGCAGAGCCTAGTTATGAAAATGTGCGCAGTAGAAAGAACGGATGCGAAAGGTCACAAGTAAATTTGTTGTCTCTAAGCTTACGGTCACACAATAATACGAAACAGCGAAGTTACAGAACTTTTGCACCCACATCGAAATGGTCAATTTTCTGGTTACTTTCTTCACATCAAGCTGCGCTTTGTTCTGAACTCCGACATAGCTAACAGGAGGCCTCGGGACTGTGGACGGCGCCTTGATTCAACGCTCTGTGAGTCTTGAATTAGGCGTCTGCAGCAGAGTAATTTGCTGGCTTCAAACTGACTCAATTACGACAACGCATCCAGCCCAACGAGTTAACGCGCAGGCAGACGTCAGCACCTTCACAGCTTGACTTTAGCAGAGGTGAATTATGCACTAGCAGGATCGAGGTCAATTGTGAGAGAATGTCGAGGAGGCATCTGTGTAGGCCGAACGTCCATTGGTTTTCTTTTCGCCAACTTAACTGCCTCGTCACCCTCACTACTTACGTGCACATCACCTACACTTAATCTTGACACAATAACTCAATCCCAGGGTAAAATTTTGGTTCTCTGCAGAGGAAACTGGAAAGGGAGGTAGCATTTCAGAGTCAGAGGCAAGCCTGGTGAAACTTTTCTATCTCCATTACGGACAAAGGTGGATTATTTGGGGGAGAAGTGGAAAGACCATTAAAAGTTGGACGACAGGAGGGGCGAATGCAAAGGACGTCTATAAATGATCATTAATTATCGTCATCATCAAAATCTCTCCTTTTAATGGGAGCAGAAGTTTGACGAAGACAAAAGTTGTGGAGTTATTTTACTTTACACAACCAGGGTAAGTGTGAACTGCCACACAACTTGTGTCTGCACACTTACCCTGGTTATAAGAAGAAGAAGTGAATCGACACGACGACTGATTCACACGTCTCCAATCATTGCCATCATCATCTTCACTCCTGCCTTCACATTTGCAATTCAATGTGTGTGAAGGTGGTTCGGGACAGACAGTCTTCTGCTTTCACCGACATGGGCAATTACGATGCGTGGAGGGAGGCACCAAGCATCCTCCCCTATGTAGGCGTTATAATCTCCCTCGCTTATTTTCCTTTACGGAATCTTCCGGATTGCTTGGCTGTCCCAGCATTGGGCACCGTCATTGGTCGTATTCACGGTACTTTAAAAGGACTGTTGTCCCTACGTTCCGTTGAAAGGGTTGAAGCATTCGGACATTCCACTTCGACTCCAGTGAGTAGTTTGGACTTGAGAATTCTGGCTCTAATGATACGTGAGTGGTTTTGCTGGAATTTCTCTCGATTCACCGCTATAACTTTTGCGGTGATTTGACCAATTGTGTGACGATCAACCAGGGGGAAGAAGAGTTGAGCATCCGTTATTATCATATTTTAGCGGTTATTTCCTCTTCCATTGAAGCGTCGAGAGCCACATTTGAATCGGAGGCGACACAGAAGGACACCCGAAAATTTTTTTTATGACGGGATTTCAGTACCTCGTGTGGTTAACTCAAAGTTGGCCCAGTCGGGAAGCAAATGCATGTAGACCTCCATGCCTCTATTGTCATCTGACGCCTTCTCTAGAAGGTGTCCAAGGTAATGGTAATGACCGCATTCGGCGACTGGTAACCACGGAAAGGCAGATGGTAACTGTGATAGTAATTATTGAAAACTAGTTCGAAAAAGGAAATCCAATGCCTGAAGGCGTGTGGAAATAGATTCTGTGATGATGGGTGTCCTAGACACCGGAATTGGGGTACTTTGTGGACCGGAAGGGTGAGGAATTGTTACTAGCACTATGGCAAGAGGAGTCCTGAGTAGTGACCCACATTTAACATTCTGTAGGGCACCGGTACAACGGAGAATGATAATTTTGACGGTTCGGGCTGTCACCACTGATTGCGATTTTGGATGTCTTGTAGGCACAGCAAGAAGAAGTCAAGACCGACTATTTTTTCATGACAGCGGTGATTCAGGCGGTGAAAACGGGTACCTCTGAGGAACTGGCCCGATTGGTGCATCGAGGCGAGGAGGTGAATCGGACCGATGTGAACGGTTTTACTGCCCTTCACTCCGCTTGTGAGCGTCGAAAACTCGATGAACTCAGCCTCCTCATTGAGTACAACGCCAATGTTAACCATCCTACGAAGGCAAGTGACCCCACCGACCTAATTTCACCCCTCCCGAGCGAAAAAATGATTACATTAAGGCGGGACATGGATGTATTGCCCTGTTCTCCACTCACTTCTCTTCCCCTTACTACGTCTGCTCCTCAGCCCTGCCTCAGCAACGTAGGGGAGGCAGTCTGTGAAACAAAACGTGTGGTGGATATTAGAGTCCACTGCTGTAATTTGCTCCTGCTGGTGCGACAAGTTTCCCCTAAAAGCAATCTTTCCTACTGCCTCTCATGGAGACACGATTTCGGAAGCATTCACTGCACCAAAAGATATTTCGTGAGGTAGTCAGACAAAGTCATAGTATTTCCTTACTCCGTACCGTAAAATCGTACAGTGAATTCGGCTATTGGCGGGACTCGGCAATTCTGCAGTCACCGGACTTGATCGTTTCTTGCATCAACAGTCGGTTCGCGCAACCTTTTCAGTCATTTTAAAAGTTTCCACCTCAAAATCCCACATTCCGCGCCAATGAAACACGGTAAGACGGCAGTCTCGGTAAATGTAAAGGCCTCTGCGGCGGGAGTGAAGTCAAGAGGGACGAAAACGAGAAAAGACCGAGTAGAGCATTTTGAAGATTTCATGGTATGTCCTGCCACGGTCTCATAGGCACATTTCACAAGTCCTCGGTGTCACTTATCCTCAAATCAGGTTTGTTGTGAGCAATTAACTTAATTATTTAATGACATTCGGGGTGGGGGGAGTAAAAGCCTCCTTCGCACAATTTTACGCCACTGGCGTCAAAGAAGGCGCTTCTGGTACGGCGGAAATGTGGTGCTTGGTTTAATACTGAGCGTCGTGAAGGGAGTCAGCCCCACCAGCCGGCGTCCAATAGCGAAACCAACGAAATAAATGACATTTTTTTCAAAATAAAGTAGAAGTCCTAACAAATTTTAATCGGCGGATGAATCTCAATACCTTCCCAAGGAAGCAAGCCTCCTTTCTGGCTTATCTCAGTGTTCCCACATTCAATTAAGACGACCTTTTTCATAAGCGCACGAAGAAACTGTACTGGGGGCCAAATTAAGCTCGGTTGTTTATTTATTTATCGGTTTACTTCCCTTAGACGTTAAGTCGACTAGAGGCGGGGGTCTGGAATGCACTTCACCTAAGTCCAAGTGGCAGATACGAGGGAAAGGACATTCTAAAGAACGCGCTCTTTTTTCTGCAGATAGAGCAGGCCTGTCCCCTACACTTGGCTGCGAAAGCTGGCTTTGTGGAGGGCGTAATTCGGCTGCTGGATGGCTATGCAAATCTGGAGGCCGTGGACAAGAACGGTCTAACACCCCTTCTGGTCGCCTGTCGGGAATCCAAGGCCGATGTCGTCAGCGTTCTCATCGGAGCCGGTGCCGATGTCAATCACATCTCCTTCGTGAGTGATCGCGTCCTCTACCCTTCCGGCGAGAAATGAAAGACTCCACCTTAGAATGTCCATCCGCAGAAAATTGCTTTAATTAGTTATATCTTCCACGCTTGCATGCAATCTCACAACTATGGGGTGGAACTTGGGTTTTCACTAACAAATGAGATTGTAAGGCATCACTTACAGTAGTCATGTGCTTCGGAAACTGCTTGTCAAGTGCACAGAGAAGGGTCGACGGCTCACATCCAAACCGAAAATGTTTAACCAAGTCAAAGGATCTTTGACTTTTCATTAGAGGCTGTGACAATCGATGGATTACTGTATGTCCTTACTTTGTGGAGTCTTTTCAACCAAGCATACCCATTTTAAATGAGGATTTCTCAACAGAAAGTGTTGTGTGCAGTGAGGCAGAGCCGGAAGCCCTCATTCATCCGAAATTTGGCCTTTTTGACGAGAATGAGCCAGAGCTGAGGACATAAACGCACGCATTTCTAGCCTACCACCTAATTGTCGTTATATCTATCCCAGAGATGCTACAATGCAGTTATCGCAACCCCCGAAATTCTTTTGGCTGCTGATTTGCCTTCAAGGCTTGTCGTGATGCGGGGCTAATGCGATTAGAGAGGGAGATCATTAAAGGGAAAGATCCAGTTTCTGGAAGAGGAGATTCCACACTACCCGGCGAGGGACTTCGTGAGTTGGCAACTTAGTGCAATTTGTGGTTATCTTAAATTGGAAATGTGCCTTTCCAGAATGGAGCAGGAGGAGGAGGGGGTTCGTTTAAGACGACTTTAGGTCTTTCTGCCGTCACGACCTACCCAACCAGAATGGTCTGGTGTCGTCGCTCGATCCGACCATGAACCGGCGGGATAGTGAGATATCAGTAGGCAAAAATTCTTACTAACAAACGCAATTTCTTGCAGAATTTTGTTCCTTGAATATGCGCGTGTTTGTGATACCCCAAATCGGCTCCACCCTTCCCTCCCCTCGCCCCCCACTCGAACCAATCAGAATTCGGGTGGGAAATGAAAAAGAGTAATTTTTTTTTAAACCCGAGAAAGTCTCACATCTCCCTTACTACTCCACTATGAGATAAGTCTTCTGTGAGGGATGATCTTTTTTAAACGAGAAAATTGTGGGATTGAAGTCAGGCAGGAGGAGGGGGGAGGGGGAAGAGGGGATGAATTTCATCCACGTAAACCAGTGACAACCACTATGTCACTAGAGTATCCGTTGGTAGCCACATCGGCTTTCTTACAGACCTCTGATGTCCATTTGCCTTCCAGTTTACCCTTCTGTTTCCCCATCCCCCTCATCTATTCGTCCCAGGCACAGATGTAAGGTTGTCCCATCGCTAAGTCGAAATTTTGTCTCCTTTGGGAAAAGGAAGGGAAGAGGCAGTGCTGCCGCTGGACAGTGCTTGTCAGCTTAGAAGTAATTTCTAGGTGAAAAGAGGTGTAATGACACTGATTAGGTTTAACTGTGACCTTCGGAGCAACAAATAATCTTCCTCCTTAAATCGAGACAAGATTAGGTTGGAAGGCGATAGAAAGTGGAACGGGAGCCACACAACGAAGTAGGACGAGTCTGTGAAGCACTTGTCGGGTCATTCTGTTCTCCTTTACTCCACCGACGCTACCACTTCCTCATGTGCTTTTGTCTACGTCTCATACCAATTCTCAAGTGCCGTGAACATGTGATTGTTTTAACCGCCTCTTCGCATTCCGCATCCTCCGCTCCTCTTCGCTGCTCCCCGAAAATTCAGCTCCCATTCATCTCTCCCCTTCAGCTCAGTCAACACAAAATGCGTAAGTTTGGTGGTAGGCGAGGTTATGATAGCCACCGCCTGATCGACATGACAAATTACTTCGCCTGTGACAGGAATGACGTTAGGTCTTCCCTCCTCAAATTCATCTCTGCTTCTTTAGGCCTTTCCGCTGTCTACTTAAGCTTTTTTCTCACGTACATAAGAAAAGATTAATTAGATTTGTGGTTTAAAACAAGTGAGGTAATTGAAGACAATCATATCAGCCCTATTATTCCAAATGAAAGGTATTGAATTGAAAACGATGATTAGTTTGGGTTCCCAATATTTTATTCACAAATTTTAATGGCACTTTTCTTTCTTGTCTCTTAAACTGTCTCCAGATTCGTGCCTCATTTTCATGTTATTTTTCGGTCGGAATCAGATGGTAACAAAAAGCATTTTACATTTACTTTCAAATGGAATCGTAGCGTAACTGCTGAAGCATTGAGAAGCATTCAGGAGGCAGTCAAAAATGCTTCAATCGGCAGGAAAAGTGCTCGATGGTGGTGCCCAAAATCTCGTCCTGCCACTTTGTGTCTCGGTAAGCAGTCTCGAGGATGACCACAGGCCCATGTTGTTGATAACGAGGAGGAAAAACTAAGGATAATAAATGTAGAATTCGGTCCACATATTCACGGTTATTCGCGAACTTGGGTATAAACAACAAACTGGCGACACATACGACTTTGTTAAAGCATCTGCTCACCATAAATAAAGAAAAAATGTGGACACATTTGTGCCGCTCTAAGGAAAACCGCCGATAACAGACCGCTAAAACCTCAATTTTCTTAAGAACTTAAATTACTTCTCTACAATAAGGCATTTTACCGCATTCTCCATATTTATCCGCTATTTCTCTGACCCATTATTACCTCTTCAATAGTATTAAATTATTTGGAAGATTAAAAAACACAACCACCAAAGGGATATTATAATCTACTTGGAATCGTTTATTAACTCTAAAATGAAAGAATATAATATTATTAGAAATTGCTCTTCTTCGTCTTATATTTGCCGACTGTTTCATAGTTTCCAAACTAGTTCAACTTTTGTCATTTATAAGTGCACGTGTTGACAAAAAGCCATCAGAAAGCGATGTTCAGTGGTAGACGGGAGGTAGTCATCGCCATTGCCGCTTTTGAGACAATGCCGGTTGAGGGGTCTTCTTGTTTCACATTCTCTTAATTTCCTCCTCGACGGTGAATACGTTCCTCAACTTTTGTTCATTAGTAAAAACTCTCCGAGGTTCATTCCCAATATACAATACAAGACTCTCCTTAGTTTTTCTTCCCTACTTCTGTTTATCAACTGTGTTTGGCGTTTGCTTCACTCTCCCGTGGTAGTTTCCAAACTTTAATAGGGGCAATCCCAACCTTAGCAGGCATGTATAAACACTTAGAGGAGACCAAAAGTGATGTCATTGTGTAGTTTTCCCATTCCCCGTCGCTCTACTTCCTCGCTTTTTTCACCTGAACTCTTACACCGCCTCTGTCCATGTGGTCGCCCACTCCCTATGGGTTCCTGGCCTGCACGATGTCATCCGCCTGACGTTTATGCAGGAAAGCACCACTTATGTGCTAAATAAGACGTCCCCATTTTTAGGAGGGCTACACGGCGCTGTATTACACCATCTCCAACGGGATGGACACCTCGATAGACCTGCTGCTGCGGGCGGGCGCTCGAGTCAACGCGGCGGGGAAGGGTGGCAAGACTGCGGCCCACTTCGCTGCCGAGATGGGCCGATGCAAGGCTCTCCGTCGTATTGCCCTCGAGGATGCCGACTTCAACATCCGCAATTGGGTAACTTCTCCTACCTCTTCCACTCGCCCTGCCTTTTCCGTTTGAGCTATGCGATTTAAGAGAGAGTTTTTCGTCCACACTTTGAGACTCCATAAACTTAGTTTGCAGAGCGCATTGGAACGTAGATTTTCGCCAAATGATATCCTTCATCTACACGGTAAACGACTGACTCCATTCTCGGAGCACTTGTTCACATCTCTTTGCTCCGAATTGAAATCCGCTTTCCACCACTTAATTACTCGCTGTCGGTGAGCACAGTGATAACCCTCGATATTCCATGGTATCACATTTTGTACCTTCGCTTATTGCAGTAACCGCTCTATCGAAGATTGGAAACGTCCGTAATTAGGAGATTCCTTCTCGGACAGGATAAGATGCTTGATCGGCGGTGTGAATGTCAGCGACTCGTTTCTCTTTTCCTCTTCGAATAGCATGCCAAAACAACTAAGCCAGGATTTCACCAGTTTTTTACTAAAACCGGAGTATAAGTGAGGACCTCGTGCTCCCCCATGTAAGACTTTGTCAATGAGTTGTTCAAACTCTTCTCCCACGGCTCGAATCGTCCCTCGTGCCATTGGACCACCCAGTTTTGGTGTCTCGTCTCATCCTACGTTTCCAAATTGAGTTGATGCCCACGGGGGCGGATGAAGACGTCTCGCTAACCAAATTGCCCCTGGCGAAGGGCTTTCATGCCTTTCAAGTGTGTCGACATTTCAAGATCTCAGCTCCGTTGCTACGCCCTCGCGGGGTGGAGGAAGGAGCGAAAAATTCCATCCACTTGAAAATCTAACAAGAAAGGGTGGAGAGACGAGGGTTAGTGGGTGGATACAAGATAAATAGAGGAGAAGGTGGAGATACGTGAAGTTGGACAAACCCCGATACATCATAAACTCTGTTGGACGAAGGCCATCTAAACTACTTCACCATCTACAAGGGCAATTGACAGATGAAGCGGGAAACTTTCATACTAATGCGACCATGGCGACTCTAGGACGAAACGAGAAGACCGGTAAACTTTCACGGTGGTCGAGACATTCGCCACTACATCGCACGTCTTTCTAGCCTGGCCGATGTAAGAACACAAACTCGACACTAGGAGCGCCTCCATCAAAATAACTCACGGGAAAATGAGCCACGTTGATAAATTTTGCGGATACCATACAGATAGGTGCAATTGGGACGATTTGAGGAATGATTAGGTAGACAGGGGAATCAGTCGTCATGCTTGTGAGTCAAATGTGGCAGAAAAAGGGAGGGTGACAAGTAGTAGTCGGGTTAAATTCTCCTTCCCTTAATGCTCCTTTTTCGCCTGCTAGCGAGGCTGTACACCACTACACTACGCCGCTTTACGAGGCAACATGCAAAGTGCCATGGTGTTAGTGGAGGGCGGAGCGGAGGTGGACCTGGAGGACTACAACGGCGCAACTCCCATCATTAACGCCTGTCGGGCCAATCAGTACGCGATGGTTGCCTTCCTTCTCGAACAAAATGCAGATCCCAACAGACAGACTAAGGCAAGAATCCAATCCTCTTAGATCATATTTAACACCACAGTCGAGTTGTCTGGCACCCGGTTGCTCGGGGTAGGAACAGACGAGAAGCGAGTTGCCTTCTTGTTGTGGTCTACAGGCATTATGCAACGCAGGAGAAGCTCCAGTTGGAGTGTAAATGAGGATAATTTGCTCAACTTCTCGTATTTCGTGGGTCGAATTAGTTCAAAGATCAAACCGCTCACCATGGGCTCCACCTGTCTTCCCATTGTACGTCTCTCCTCCCTCTCCTGTTACTTCAGAGGAAGAACAAACCAAGCTCGCTGGAACCGACGGCAGCATCCACTCCTTCTTTACCACTCTCATTAGACTAAGGTGTAGTTGTACTGGCAATAGGCGGCTGTTTTTGTCCACAGAGGTCCTTTTTCAGCCCTCCACTTTTAGAGAAGCCACTTGATTTTATTTATGCAGTCACTTCACTAACACCACCATTGATGTCGCATCATCATCAACGATGCAAATTAAGAATTCTGCCTACCAACTTACCACAGCGAACACTTGTGGGCGGATGGCTATTTATGACTATTGCATAACTTAGAGCCTCTCTTCCACACCTCCTCCACTTTGGTATCCTTCAGGCAGATTTGGGAACCGTGATTGAGCAGCCGTGGAAATGCTAGGAGCGTTCGACGACAGAATAATTGTTGAACTCGATGTGGGGCTGTCCACCTTCGTGGACTGCCTCTGCGTATCTCGCGGTCGAAATGAGTCGCACCGCTTGGGCGCAAATGTGAATCTTCCACGAGTATGAGAATATAACGGTGCATCTTCATCTCAGGGTGGAGCCTCATTCTCACGTGAAACTGAAGCCATGCAAGAGGAAGATGATTTATATCATTTCATAACAGTTTCCAGGGAGGGGGGGACGAGGAAGGTGGCCAGGCAAATGTACACGCAGCAAAAGTTATTATCGTTCGGATGGTAAGTAAAGCCTGATAGTTGCGTCTGCGCCATCCGCCAGAAATCCTGT
This sequence comes from Dipylidium caninum, assembly GCA_017562135.1. Classification (NCBI taxonomy): domain Eukaryota; kingdom Metazoa; phylum Platyhelminthes; class Cestoda; order Cyclophyllidea; family Dipylidiidae; genus Dipylidium; species Dipylidium caninum. The sequence continues at coordinate 19,931 of QEYB01001004.1, forward strand.
GCGTCCGCTTCCATTGTGGATGTGTTCGAGCCAAAGAGGTGTCCTCTTTATTTTCTGTGGACATGTCAGGCGGTGAATATTCGTCGCAAAAAATGTTCTAAGCTGACATCGAAGGACACACCCCAAAAGCGATGTGGACACTGACAGCTTTCTCGAGTCATCCAACAGTTAATCCTTCTTCTGTCATCCAAAGTCTGGAGTTTTCCACCCGGTTTCAGTGACACCCCAATGGGAGTAACAGAAGCCATCCACGACTAGCCTATGGTCCGATGGCTTGGCTGGCTGGGATAAGGAAGCCTCCTCGCTTTGAACAAACCACTGTTTAGTGAATGAGGACAGGCATTAGAGGATTACATCCTAAAACAAATGTAGAATTTATGGTATTTCGTCTTCATTGAACGTGGAATTTCACTCTCAGGATAACTTGACCACCCTACCTCTTGAATTCGGTCCCCGCAATTGTTCCACTTTCACATTACGTAACTCCGGATGCAAAATTTCCCACTTGCGTGGTTATTTTGTGGTATGGGTAAAGTGAGCGCATTTTCAAACTCCCGTTACCTTTCCCACCCGATCAAATTCGTTTACATCTGCGATTCGTCGATGTACTTTCCTTTCTGGAACGTTTTCACCACTGCTGTCCCACATTCCGCTCCACATTCACTGCAATGAGCATAAATTCGACCTCAAATGTAAGATCTGCTTACCGGTGTGAATATTTCGGTTCTCATTGAAGGTCGCCATCTTAATATCTCCTTTCTGCTTTAATACATGCTTTTTTTAAGACAGCTGAGGGCCTTACTTTTGAGCACATGACTGATATGGCGGTATGTTAATGAAAAGTGGCAGTACGAAATCGAAATGCAGGAAAATTTTACGTGATATCATCTGCGGCATCGGCTGGAAATAAGCCAGTCTTCCATGGCGACTGCATAAAATGAACGGCTATGATGCTTATTTTATTTACCTCAGCCATCACTTTGTGTTTAAGTGTACGGCCATTAGAGAACATTCTGCCAATGTCTCCTTCCGCTGATGCTCAAATATACACCGAAGCCTGTCAACTCCTATTCAACAAAGACGTAAAAGAGGGGCGTGGAATGGTATAGTGTCCGAGCAGTTGTCATCCCCTGACAGCGTGTCATCTCAGGCTTACCAGCCACCCGTCGGGACAGTCTGCAGCTTGATTGTCTTTGCAACGAGGACTAGTGCACCTCACAGGGACGCGGAATTGACATACTCCACCATCCCTTAGTTAAAAACACGAGATTTACGCAAAATACCACACATTGCGTGCATTAAGCTGTCGTAAGGTGCAGAACGCAGCATAGTCGAAGGGCAAGAATCGCCTCGCCCTCACATGAAGAATCTGCGGACGATTACTTTAATGGTCCTTTACTTTGGAGGTTAAATTCCCAGGAGTGGAAGCTCGTCCACCCCTCCTGCAAGTCTGGCTGGTAGCAAACGTTAATCGTGTTCCTACCACATCCAATCAGGAGTGGGAGCAAAGTGGCCTAGTGTTCAAACTCCCAGCTGTTAAAAAAGCTCTGCATCAGCACCCAAATATCTGCAACTTTGATAATCATCTCGCTGTGAGTCTTTGTTTTATCACCCCGGAAGAGCATCAAAAGTCCTCTCATGTCGCGATTTTGACATCAGTTGTAGTCTCAGGCATTTCGAAGTTCTCCCACTGTTAATAATAACGCAAATGGCTGAAGTCTTGTGTAATTATTATGGCCACTTCAGTAAAAGTGTTCGCAACATTGTCCAATCATGATACGAAAAATAATCCTTTTGAAAGTGTAACCGCAATGTAGCACAATTCTCAGCATCAACACCAGCTTTCCTCCCTTTGATATTCCACAGCAAGGCGAGACAGCACTTTTGATGGCAGTACGACAGACCTACCTGAGACTGGTCCACCTCCTTCTCCTGCACGGTGCAAATCCGAGTTTGGGGAACAACAACGGGACCACTCCGCTCCACATAGCCAGTAAACAGGGTAACGACGAAATATACAACCTCCTCATTAACTTCGGCGCTGATCGCTACGCTCGCGACTCGGTGAGTTTACTGCCACCAAGTGCTTAAGCGGCCTGAGAGCTGCAAATCTGTTCCGCTGGCCGATTTTAATTCACTTCTTCTCGCTGTGAGAAAAACATTCAAGTCTTTTCAACCTGCCGTGTTTATTCACGGATTCTGCGTCGTCTAGAATGTAGTAAAACACTCTTGAAGACTTGGTAGGCCTAGGTAGATTTGACAGGTTAATTGGTGTCTCACGTGAGTGACGACTTGTGGTTGCGCAGGCTAGGGAGGGCCGAGGAATTGCCGTGTCAGAGGATTTCATCTGTTCTCATCGCTTCCACACACATTTGCATTAAGTTGTGATCCAATTTGGCAGGCCATTTCTACCGAGTTTTGATAAATTCTCACCTTGTGCCGCCACACACCGCCTCAAAATTATCCGTCAGAGGGTGAGAATTTCACACATCCCTGTCGAAGTTTACTTCAAGTTGATGCCGGTGCGTAGTATGTCGCGGCGTCTGACGAAGGGCGTAAATAAATAGTCTGAACTAAATAACACCATTTTTGTGCGCACTTGTTCTGTGCCTTCTTCAGTTCAACATGAGGATTCTTTCCGGTATAACTCCTTTACCGGACTCTATCGCAGAAAGGGAACATTCTACACCTGGAGTAAATGCAATCTTTTCCATGCTATGCACATTGATTGTGATCTTTTTATTCGTGTTCGGCATCGTCCCCGCATCCTCCTCCTCCGAATCAGCAGTATCATCATCATCATTGTTATCATCCCTGCTAACAAGTAAGGCAAGTCGGCTTTATTTTGGTGCATATTCAATGGAAATGGTATTAGAGGAGGAAGACTTTTGTCACTGCATGTAGAAGGTTGTCCTTCGCCAGTCAGTTATTCAGTAGTGCCCAATTATACCACCATTTGAGACCAGTGGACTGCCAAGCCAACCTGAAATGTTCCCTCAATACATTGTTTTGGGGAGGAAGGGGAGTGGGGAGCGGCAACGAGGTAGCGCATGCCCTACGATTCTACTGGAAGGCGCGGAAGGATAGTTTGATGTGCAACGTGAACCGATCATGTCTCCATTTCACTTCACTTCGCATCTCAATTTTACGACGACATCTACTTTGTCCAAGCGTCTTTCCCCATTGGTGACCTTCTCACTTACAGTGTAACAGAAATTTTGTCAAATCTTTGTGAGAGACTTCCTTGAAATTAGCGTCTCTTGTTCGTTTTGTCATTTAGCTCTTCTAAGTAATACAACTTGGTTTTACTGAAACGTTCTTTCATTCGAGGCAGCTCGTAGTGATAAACATGGCTAAGATGCGTTAACGGTTAGAGGCCGAGATTCATTGTTTATTGAAGGGGGCGTAAGGGGCTACAAAGAGTTGAACGACCTCTCTCCACCTCTTCTCAAACAAACCCTTCCCACCCTTCGTTCCTCCAATAAAATCTCGTCCCTACATGCATCCACTTAACTTTCCTTCGACCGTCCCGAGCAATACAGCATGGTGATACCGATTGAGGTACTTCGACAGAAGCACCTGCAGTAGGTCACCACATAATCGCCTTTAAATTCTGCCTGACAAAGGAACAATGCCTTCTAGTGAAGTCTGCATCATTTCCCTTCATTCTCATACTTCGTTAGTGAAGCATCAAGTGGAACCGATGCTACCCACAACGGCGCCCACGGAGAGGGGATTTTTACCTCACCATAAATCGGCCAGTACACTTCCACGCGAAACCGGTGAAATACCCAAAACCTCGAAGTCGCCCTACCGTCAAATCTTTATGCACAGGTGAAAGTACACATACAGTTTCAATAATAGCGAGATGTGAATGAAATGAAACGCCTTGAGGCTGTGAGCGACCTTTTGGGAGAGGCAGGGTCTCAGTCAGTAAATCCCAAGGCCTGTCACTTTATTCATTTGAAGGCCTGAAATTCCTCACACCTAATCATGGCACTTCAAGGATCCTTACAATTGGGTGAGTGGATGAGAAGTGGTTTCGGTTCTACTCCCATCGAGCGCTCCTCCCACTAAACCATGCGAATTTGATTGACACCTTCACTTGGCAATTCCGAACATGTCGACTGGGGAGACTTAATGCAGTGGATGGCACGATCTACGAGACGGTGAGCCGAAATGGCCCCGTGCCGGCGTGGAAACAAGACTATGCTGGGGAAAGAGCACCCATCGGGTGATGGACGGGGCAGCATTTTGACAGTCAAGGTTTTCCCAACGTGGCGAGAAGGACGCCTCTCGGCAATGTGTGCAGCTGTGGAGTTGGATTTATGCGCAATAGATGGAAGAAGACCGCCTCGAGCTGCAAAATGACGCAATTTGCTGTGTTCACTAACTACGCACATGGGAGGCCCCACTGCTCAGTGGAGTGGCGACGGTGGCGAATCTCTGTCTTTGAAACATTGAGATGTCGTTCCAAGCGGAACGTAGATGCACACAATACAGTAATTTGTGGAAAAGAAACCCTCATGATCTGAAGGTGCGGAGCAAAATCTAACCGAGCCATTCGTGTAAAGATAAATTTGATATTTCCGTTGTTACAAGAGTCTAAAGCCGCGGTTGGAAAAAAATCTCATGAGCTGGACGATGTTTGAGCGAGTCATGCTTCTCTCGACTTCTGCAGTCCGAGTTTAGTGCAAAAGCCGGCGCACTCACCAGAGGTTAAGAGATTCTTCTAAGCGGATCACAGAGTCGATCCCGAAAGTTCCCTCGAGGCCATGTCCTTCGGGCTGCACACTTTTCGCATGGCGTCAGGAAAGAGGCGAACTTCTAATTTTAGCCTATCTTTCGGCAACGGCAGATCACCCTAATTTCTAACCGTCATAGCAAGTGTTAGCGTCTCTGACACTTTGACTTCAGTCGTGTAAACAAAAAAAGTATGCGTTGATGTCTCAACTGTCGAGTGACTGTCATTCATAATAGTATATGCACTTATGATACGCCGAATGAGTGAAATGGGAAGTCTACTCTCCCATTTCAGAAGAAATGTCTCCCTTCTGAAAGCTCACCTTATCTACAACTTTAACTTTTGCACGCCAAGAACCCAAAGGCACGAGCTTCAGAATTGTTCATTATTCGCATAAGAAGGGGAGAAGTGAGTTGAGTTCTTTGTTGTAGAGGAATCAAACACCTCGGGATTTGAATATGCTGGTTGGCCAGAACCGCTACTTCTCGCCCTCGCCCCTACTGAATCGGTCATTAACGCCGAGTTGCTTTTCACCAACCCAGCGCTGCTGCTCACCCCGTTCGCAGATGGATGTAGAGGAGAGAATACGCAATTTGCGTTCACAGTCGACATCGTCGCTGCGAAATCAGACTTCCCTCATCGCTTCCCTGCGCGAGACCCGCTCCCGCGTCATGCAATCACAACAGACAAGAAACATCAACCTCTCCGCTCCACGTCCAACCACATCTAGTCCCTTTAACGGTCGTCCACGACCTAAGAAGCGTCCCAACATTCTCACACGATTCAACATTTCCAGCGATGCCTCTAGTTCAAATTCTCCCACTCCTCCTCTGTCGCAACAAAATTTGGCGCAAAAGCCATTTTCTACGACATCACCGCAACGAACTAACGGCTGTCGCGGTGATGATTCCTCGACTGCCAACGACCGGCCACCAGTCGCGCCAAAGTATATCAAAGAGGTGATCTCCAAGTCGGGAATCATCATCTGCTACGAGCCCGGATCCATCCGCGAGAGTCATCCCTCGGTAGGTGGTGCAGAACTTCATCCCCATCTAATAGCCGACTCATCTCTTTCAGGATAACCCCGAGGTCCTGTCACACGTGCAGAAGGGGAATTTGGAGAAAGCGACCGAGGCATTAAGGTGGGGAGCGGATGTTGAAGTGCGAGATAGCCACGGGAATAATCCCCTCTTGATAGCGGCGGAATCGGGGAATTTGCAGATGGTTAAGCTTCTACTCAGCTATCAGGCTAATATAGAAGCGAGGGATCCAGAGGTGAGGGTGCATTAACTTAAACTACTTTTGTCACCAGTTTCTCGATTCTCCCCTACATCGAGCTGCGAGTGGTGGTTATCATGAGATTGTGGCATTTCTCCTCAAAGAAGGCGCCGATCCAAACTCCCGCAACTACGACAGGGAAACTCCTCTCCATAAGGCCATTCGCACCGACGGAGAGAGGTGTGTTAAACTGTTGATCGGCGCCAAGGCTGATGTGAATGCTCAGGACGCAGTGAGTGTTAGATGCATCCTCCTACTTGAAAAGTTGACACTATCGTTTCCTTATGCCCTCCCCACCCTTAGTTTGGGATCACGCCGCTGGCTCTAGCAGCGTCCAAAGGCAACTTGTACGCCCTTAAACTGTTGCTTCACTACGGGGCGAATACTAATCTGAAGGATCATCGGGGCACAAGTCCGCTCAAATGTGCATTTGAAGCTAAGCGCTATGAAATAATTCCTGCGCTGTCTATCGCCGGGGCCGATGTGGAGGAGACATGCCTCGTAAGTCGTGTGTAGCTATTTAAATTTCCTCCTCCTTCTCCTCTTCCTATGCACGTCATTTATTACCTGGGTGTGGAGTGATTGGCTGAGCGGACAACCCTCCGACCTGGGAGCGTAAGGACAAGGAGCAGTTCGCTGGAATGCGTAATTACGTATCACCTTAAATATTGTTGATGATGCCGTTGGGCAGTTTGTTAACTATCGGTAGTTTGAGAGGCGTAAAACAATGTCATGTTGTAAGTCATCTGCCCCTCCATCTAGATAACCACTATCTCATTCCCATTTTCTTCTACATTTTACCTCCTCACTTTCACCTCATCCTATTTTTGGTCACGCCAATTTAAGACGGTCTGTATTTTTCCTCATCAGACAAAGACGATCTAATAACCGTGAAAGTAGGAAAGGTTTCGAGGTGGACGAAATTAGCTCGCGGTAGTGGTCGTTGGAAAGGATGGACCTTTGTCAACCTAAATTCACTTGTACCAATTCACTTTGAACTCGGATGACATCTGTCAAGGGCTCTTGGTGGTCATTCACCAGAAGGGGTGTGGCCATTTGGAATACAATAAATGCCACAAGGCGGTCAGGCGAGAATCGCGGACCACAGTGTAGACATTTGACTCTCTTCCGAAGGCATATCACGACTTCATGTACTCGCAAGTTGTAGGTAAAGCATCTTCATGGATCCCTGTGGGACAAATATTCCGCATCATGGGTGTAACCGGTTTCTTTGGTTCACAACCCAACCTTGGGGGAACTGCGAAAGACAAAGTAATATGATTGTTAGCCCATTCGCTGTCATTCATCCTCTTCGAGGGTGAACAAACTGCCACCGAAGAGGCGTGACGGGGCGGAACAGACGGAGTGGGGCGGGGGCACGTTTAATTGCTCTCGGGAGTAGCTGAGGGTGCACAAATCCCCTGTCTTATCCATGACTCTTTCCAAATCTCTGAGTCTTCCATAAAGAAGTCTTCTTAATCTTGTTACCAATACCCTCACTTCCGAGAGTCGAATTACCTTCAGACAATGTTAACTTCACTTCATGACACTGTTCATCACTTTAGGCATTTGGTACACGACTGAGTTGGCACTTGCTTTAATTACCATTTATGCCCTTATCGCTGTTTTATGGACCACATACTTAAGGGAGTGAGCAATTACACGGTGGAAACTGACTGACGCGCAAAAATGCCATGTTATAGACTGCAGAGCATTTAGCACTACAGTGCGGAAAGGGGAGAAGAGGTGTGACGTCGTCTCCAGTGAATCGCCAGTGAGGACAAGCCATGAAACACCACTCGCCTCCTCCCAGGGGGAAGTGTGATGGAGTAAAAATGGAGGGGTCTGAATTGTATTTTCACCCTCCTTCTCATTAATTACATTACTGAGTGGGAGTGATGTCTCCTCAAGCATGTCCTATCGACAGTAATGCGGGCAGCATGTGGGGAGAGAATGGGTGCGATCGTGTTTTCTTTAAGGCTCTGGCAAGCAAGGCACTGTAGTCCAACAATAGGGGTTGATGATATTTGCGTTTAGCGCGGACGCACGATGCTCCACGATGCGGCCGCCATGGGAGATGCAACGATGGTGCGTGTGTTGATCGAGGTAGGACTGCCTGTGGACTCAAAGGACGACCGAGGCAACACGCCACTCCATTTGGCCTGCAAACACGGCCAGTACGAGGCCGCTGAACTGCTCCTCGAAGCCTTTGCTCCTCTCCATGAGCGCAATGAGGTAGATTCATCAACTCGTATTACCCTTAACTTATTAAAATCACTGAAACTGTCTTGTAGTTGCAATTATTCTTAAGGCCATAGGGAAAAGTGTCCATGTCAAAATGGTTTCATGATCAAATTAAGGGTGAAGGAGAGAGTTTTGAGACTGATTACTCTCCCTCTGAGGGGAGAAGTTCGAACGGCGCCACATTCTCGAATACTGGCAGCAAAAGAAGCCTTTGAAAAGATTTTCTAAATGGTCTTTCAAGACTCTGATCAATTTAGGCAAAGCCTCAATTCTCAAAAGATGAAGATACGAACGTTAGGTCGAAACTTAATACCCTAGGCTGACTAAGTGCGCAAGAATTTTCTTTATGCACTTTTTACGTACTACCAGGATAGGGTTCTGTGTTCTAAGTACACCAGCTTCACCCTCTTCTTTAACTGTGAATGTAAATTTTGTCTGCGTTGTGTTAGGCCGGCGAAACGGTGTGCGACTTGGCCGAGAATTCGGGCAACGCCGCACTCACGGTGCTCCTACAAGCTATGACCGAAACAGACGAAAGTGATGCATGAAGAGCGAGTTTTGCAACCCACCTTTTGTACATAAAAGAGTCGCATAGGAGGCGCAGTGTAGAATCTTAGAAGTAATAGTGATTTGATGGAAATAAATTACTGTATAGCTCCGTAGTGTTTTCATTTTCCTCCAGTAAGGTCCGGCAATGCTGCATTTGACAAATGACAAATTTTTCCTCCTAATAAAAGCTAATATACCGTAAAAACACCACTTCTGAGCGATGATCAAGCTAAAACAAACCTATTTTTGGGTCTTTCATTTGTCTTCACTTTTAACCCAGTAATTGGTAAGTCGCTGAGAAGATCATATTCTTGAGAAGATACTCTACAAATATTTTAAATTTCGGTTATTTTGCCAGGCTTGGCAAAAGTCTTTAAGCTGCTGCATCACATCTGTTTAGCTAGGAGCCATAATGACTTCACGTTGGAGAACAAATGGTCGCCATTCATGAAACATTTACGACTTCAACTTCTTAAATTATCACCTCACTCATAAAATCTGGGTAACTTTAACACTGACTGGCAAGTCAACATGATTGTACGACGGAAATGTTTATAAACACACATTTCGAGGCTTTCACAAATTCGGTCTGCGCTTGAAGTTTGCTGAATTCACATTGCATCACAGAGGTACTCTTTAAAATAAAGTTCTTTGGTGTTCGTAGTATTCCAAATGTTGGAGCCTAAAGGCGGACTTATAGGCTCCCAATCCATTGACACATTATTAGTCGGGATGAAACTAGTTCCCTCTACCGAAAAGCCTGATTTCGTACTTTGGATGTAAATGTTGCCATACTAAGAGTTGGTTCAGACGGAATTGTAAAAGTGTTACGCATCATCCGTAAATATTGCCACAACACTGACTCTAATGGGGGGGGGAAAGGGGGAGACCAATGCCCGTAATTGGGACTGTAAACTCAAGCAGAAGGCGAAGATATTGCAGAATACGTGTAATATCGCATTCATCATCTCGAATTATCATCTAACGGGTAGTGGGTTGAAGAAACATGGCAAAATTAGTAGGTGTCACAGAGGGGGGAGCTGAGAACCTCGACAAGTCACTTTTTCCTACCTTCAAAATGCACATTCCATTTTGCGCATTTTTAGATACACTTGAGTCCCTAAGTTTACTTTTGATTAAGTCGCAACGTAAAAAAGGTGCATGCAAAGTCGTTTCATTTTCATGGAGTATGTGAAATCCTGGTTAAAATGACTCCGCCATTCTTAGAAGATGCAAGGAAATGGCTGATCCCTATAGTTGATTCGCCTCTGCGGATATTAAACGACACTTAAATCGAGCGAAAGCTTCCCGACTTTAATGCAAAATATACAGAGTGAGTGATGGTGCTTGAGTGGTCGTAAATGTTTGGTAAAAATGGGGAGCTTTGATTTGTGGAAGTGCTTTGCCAATCACTGAATGTCAGTTCTTCATTACCGCCGGGCCCTCTCTTGCCTCTCTTCTAATGTCCAGCTAGGTGGATGAGCCAGGAAACCAGTGACATCACTAATGAAGGCGATATCGCTGGCAGAGGGGTAGCATCACATCTCACCGAATGACGGTAACAGGAGAAAAAGGGGAGATGAGCTTGAGTAAAAGTGGCAAAGGGCACAGGGACGGAGAATTTTCATACTTTTAAGAGGAATTTGAAATATTTGATTAAGGGATTAAAGAAAGCTAACGGTGCTTTCGTGATTCACAGATGAGTAAGTGAGAATTCTCTCGATTCTCTCTTTCATTACTGACGCCCCATGCGTTAGGTAAAGAGGCGCCTGTCTTGTTGAGATAGTCATTAATCTTCCTCTCAAGGTGTCATTACTTCGCATGACAACTAATGTTGGTTCATTATGCGAAATCCCGCGAATTCCCCCTCCCACCCCACCCGAATAAGTTGTTAGTTTTACAAAACAAACTTGCTTTTTAAGCATGTAAGTAAACTATCCAACCTATTGCCAAATGAAGATAAAAATAGAAGTTTCCCATTTCTTTCAATTTACCACCTACTCAGAAGCGTTTTGTACCATAAGTTCGAAAGAAGGACGGTAGTGCATATTTATCAAAGGTTTGTCATTGAACGGATTAACAATGCGTCAAATTACCCTTCATCGATTGATTGAGCTTTAGAATAATCCCGGTTGGGTTGTCAATCAAAGCAAAACATAGCAAACAATCACTAACTGTCAAGAGATTTCTGTGTACCTAGGGCAATTAACCCCTTCTTGTGCCGCCTGTAACCCGTAGGTATGTCACCCACGTTATATCTTGCTCTTAATATTTTCCTCTCTCAAAATAAAGTATTACTTGAAAATGTTCTTTTGTTCCTCCTGCGAGATAGGTAAATGGCTTTGCCATTCATGAAGGGGGTTATCGTGGCTAAAATCAAAAGCTGGTTAGCGAATACAAACCTCAATGTATAGGTCTTCAAGCGAAACAACGGGGAATTAATGCGGCGTCACAAAGACAAAAAATGTTAAAAAGGATTCAGAAACCACGCTGAACTACCCCGTGATTCTAAGATCCAATATCTTAAAAGTTTTTCGTAGCAACAGGGAAAAGGGGTAGATATAAAAATGAAAATACAATGCCTTAAAGCCCTCGCAGCCAAGTACAATCATAAGTAAAAATCCGAAGAGTAGTAGGTATTTGATGAAACAACGAAAGTCGTATAGACTTAAACTGACTGACCTAACCTAACTTAACCTAAAAATTCCATCAGGGGCTTTGAAAATTGGAAAAGTTAATATTAGTTACAAGCCTAAAGGAATATAGGTTCCTTCATTTCCCTGCTTCCATATCTGCACGAGTCAATGTATTTCGATCATATCCGGCGAATCTGCAAGAGGTCTGGTAGATAATAGACCAGTGTAGAGCACTTGGGCTACAAGGAGCAGAATTACTCCCACTTGACGTGTTTTTGTGCACTATTTCCCTCTATGACCACTATTGTGTGTATTTTAAGCGCCGTTTTCATTGACTAAAAAAAATTAACATTGTTGACCTATTAAATAGGATTTTTGCAGATGCTTTTATTAAGTGATACTGTTTATCGCAATCGACCTTGTCATCTTAATAAGTGTTTTAGCGTTCTACGTACCAATTTACAAAATGAAAAATCGCATTTTAAGTTGCTTCATATAATCATGTCGACGCGACTTTGTTTGGCCTTACTAGGGCTCATGAGCCTTAATGTACTCCTTTTTGCCTGGAAAGTATGTTATATTATCCACGCATGTTTTAAGATTGAAGTTAACAAAAATCCCATGTGTACTAGTGCGTGCGAAGAAAACTTTCCCAACCTAGTTCATGTAGTTGCTAGAGACGAACTTCAATCTATTCACTTTTTTTACAGCAGCTTCCAAAGTCCTAGGACCTCCGTCCATTTTTATTGTCAGAAGTTCGAACCCAAACGCACTTGTTAGTATTGACTGGGCGAGGTTACTGGATAACCATATGTATGATGGAATCAAAGTGGAAAATTCTTCGGAAATCTATGGTTTAACATATTTTTCGGTGAGCCTTCCTTTCGTTGTTTGTAATGCTGTGTTCTTGGCTATTAACTTAACTCTTGAATACTTATTTGCAGGTTGTGGAATTTCGCGATCCGAGTAATAATGCCGACATTAGGACTGCTAGCAAAAGTAACAAAACATTTATTCAGTACTATTTGTCGCAATTGGAGTACTCAATCATCGGTGTCGACTTAAAGCCAGACCCTAATACTGGCATGATACAAATCAGTTATCGATCCGATCCTCGTCGTCTTCACAAACTCCTCTACGATGGTGGTCACATTGAAGTAAAAGTAAATAACACAAAAATAAGACTTGCTGAGTGTGGATTCCTAGGCGAAAACAATGACGCGTTCTGTCGTTTTCTCTTGCAGATCATAATATCTGTCAAGGACATAGCTGCCAGAGGTATTAGAGCTGGCCTCACCTTTGAAAGCGAAATATCATTCCACAAGCTGACCATTCAACATTCCGACTCAAAGCTGGCAGTTGGCATCGTCCTGTTCTCCAGTATCACCCTTTCAAGTGACGGTGACTTTCGCGAGACGGGCTATTTGGTTCCGTCTTCTTACGCATCGATTATTAGAAAGGTATACTACACATACTCAATGCAATTTAATCATTTTGGAGCCATTTTTCTGACTTCTTTCGCCTTAGCTCAAACGGAAACGTCTAAAGAAAAACTTTACATTTTTTTTATTTAATCATAAATGGCTGCGAGGCGTCTGAGGTAGTTAATCTTATTAAATGTTTTTTTTATGAAAACTTTTTCATTTTATCTCTACATTTGTTACATCGTCCCGGTGGTGTGTTTCCCTTGCGCTTTTTGTCTGTTCTTTCGGACAAATTTCGTTCTTTGCCCATGCCAGGTCAGTCCTACTATTACTATTACCTTTCTCCCATATTGCGTTCAGGCTATTTAAGTTAGTAACGTATTTCTGATTGTCGCTTAGACGGATTTTGTTAATGGCAATGGCCGTAACTGTGTGTTCATAAGTCATATTGTGTCCACACAGAAGATTAATTCACGTCAAAAATGTAAGATAATTTTATCGGGCGCTCTCTTATCCTCTCAAGGTTTGTACTTTGTTTAAGGAGGGTTTCTTGAAAATCTAAAGCTATTTCGCTGTGTCACTATGTAATTTAAGTCTTTGCACTTATTCCAATTTTCCCTGCTGGAATTTGACTTATTGAAAATCATGGTTTTAATCTCGATTTCCTGCTCGCACCTACAATTTTTCTTTGGATATATGATAGCTGATGCGGTGAATATCTACTTTGTAGGTTTCGTAACGGTCGTTTATAATGCTTAGACCGGCCGTTGTCGTGTCTTTGTTCAATTTGCTATTTCGACAACCGAATAATTATTTTTGTCGACATTATAATTGGAGCTAGACGGGTGTTAATTTTGTTGAGCGCATTACTTCACAGCAGTACCCATATCTGGTTTTACATAACCTATACTTAATCACCTAAGAGAACTGAAGATCATGGCTCAATGGAACTAGTTCATTGACACAGATGTCACGGCAAAGAAAATATATTATCATTTTTCGTCTCCATTATCAACCTGTCAGCAGTAAAATCCACTTGTCGGTCTTGGACGACGGTCTAAAAGTACAACTCTAATTGGAAACATTCCTAATTTTCCTGAAGTACAACACTAAAGCTGTAATAAATCCGAGGTGGGCGTCATCTTTAATAAAGAGCCAGAGAAGAGGGCGTTAAAAATTATTTCTTTCTGTGCTCTTCAATTTACTTTAGTAACTTGAGGAAACCATGGACATAATACGCTCATAATTCATTGCTTATGTTGATAAGTCATATTTTGCAGGAGTGAGAACTCGGCATTCCCGACGACTAGCCTTAACGACGATAATTCGAATTAACCCTTTCCACTCTCTCTCTTCCTACTGTTTCTAAAATATCACGTTGGAAACTAAGAAACGGGCGTAGATTATAAGGCAATTTCCCACATTAATACTATTTCCAATAGAAATATTTTCCAATAGCATTTATGAATTTTCTGCCAATGTTTTGGACAAGTCGTGTATGCCTTTTTTGAAAAGAAAATCTTTATTTTTTAGAGTTAATGAAAGGTTAAAGGCCTCTATGATAACACCTTGCCTATTGTATTTCCTTTCTGCTAAAAGTAATTCGTAGCCCCTAAAAACACAATGGTCAATTGGTGAAATGCCGGATAAAAATGGAGTATGGGAGTTTAGACCCAAGTCGGCAGTTAGTCATCCTCAATTCCTCCTCATCATCAAAATTGGCCGGCGGTCTTTCTCGAGGCTCCTTGCCGATACTCAAATTGCCAGAACAAAATTTATGGAACCAACACCGGGCACTTTTTCATTCGTGGAACGATAAAATACCTGGCTAATGTTTTTCGAAAGACTGTTGCACAGAAATCTGACTCAATTTGAATCCGTACAAAAAAAGTAGTTGTAAATAGTTTCATAGTTTCCAGCCTAATTCAATGCAAATTGATTGGCATAGCAAAAAACATCCCTTTGCAGATAATTGCAATGAAGCCGTATTCAATAGCTTCATAAAAATGAATTTTATCTTTGCATTACTTATTTCTGTGTTGGAATTCCTATCGTTACATTGGAGCACATGAATCACTCTCTTTGGCTTTAATTATGAGCTTTTGTCCGTCTCCTCTCTTTCTTCAGTCTAGGCGAATTGTACCCCCATCCGTTCAGAAATTTAGAATTACTTGCGACTGGACTGGTTCATTTCAGAATGTGTATATGTCTGCTTTGTTGATTACTTTTGTTTGCAAAGCATTTTATGATCCTCTTTATGAATTCATTGCCTTGTGTAAGTTGAAGGAATTGACATGTGTTTAAAATGAAATTGGTCTAAAGACAAGTGGACCCAAATTTGAGCTACCGCAAATTTTACCGAAAATAATAAAGGGGATAAATAAAGTCAAGGTTTGTGGATTTGTACCACACTGTAATGGCAATTTATCCTAATGAATACATCAGCGTACTTTTGTGGATGATGATCTTTTTAAAAGTCTAAATTTGTATTGTCACTAGACATAGCCCAGGTTTGAATTCATTTGCCGTTTTAGCATGTAGCGATAGTGGAGCCTGTTCATACACATACAGGCAGCGTCCACATGTCCATTCGTGTCTGAAACTGACGTGTGTTCAGTGTCTTTGTTCGAACTCGTTTTAACTTAAGGCTCTTCATTATTCGTTTGTCTGCTTTTAATATCCGTGATGCTTCTTGTTTGCTCATACTACCACTTACAGCAGATTTTCGTCCGCGATCTTCTCAGAAAAAATAAAAGTCCATAACGGTAAAAAGAAGCGATCCACCCTTTCGAAGATTGCACGTGCTTTGGAGGATGATTCCTCCCATTGTATTCATGCAAAATGTCTCTCCTGCGAGCTGACTGAAAAAGGGGAAACATGTGGGCTTTAATCATGGGAATGGTCCATAAACACTATCAAATACTTATCTACATTCCTTCTGAGTTCTTCCATTATTTATTGGTTGAGGAATGACTTCTGCTTTACCTTCTTTTTTTTCCTCCCTCTAAGGTTTCTATTGTTCATTTGGAAGAAGAGGCTACGAAAATTTCTGCCAAGCGAAAGTGCATTGATGCTACTCTCAATGTAACTTTCGCCGCTTCCCAAGGGTACTCCTGTTCTCTTCCATCCTAGTCCCTGTGGGCCTACTTGGAAGCGGGAGAACAGGGAAAGAAGCGGCGAATCCATCGTCCGTGTTGTCAAGTTTACGATCACCCCTACAAGCACCTAATATTGCGAAAACGCTTATGTCGCTCGTTGGCCAAAGCACTGTACGGTATTGCATATGAACAAAACTATCAGAGGAAACGCGACGGAAAGTTTGCGCGAAATCCAATTGGGATACGGTTACAAGTACTTTGTTTTCTGCTGCCTTGGTCAAAAAGACGGCTCACTATTTGGCCTGGTAATTGTTTTTTTTCGCGCTCTTTTTCCCCGTTATAGTTTCATAATTTCGCAATCTGTTTACGTTTACGCAAAAATTGTTCACTCCTTTAATTATTGGATGACTGAAAACGATTTATATTAAGGTCGTAGCAAGCCGCTTGTATTCGCCTTTTATTGTTAGTTTTTACATAATGCTGTGATTCTATAACAAGCTCATCCAAGTGATTTCCTCATTCTACTTAGAAAGCTTAGAAATATCGAAAATATTGAATGCCGTTTTGCTTTTTAGGCCACTAAACCTTGACATTGGAATGTTGAAAATAAAATTCACCCTTTCGGCACAACCCCGGGGGTTTTTGGTTTTGTGGACGACTACATTAAAAAAAGGGCAATTCATTATTGGGGTTCCTTTTTTGCTCAACTGGATTTCGTCATTTTATGGACAGTAAGTGCTACCTTCAGTTTTCGCGCTTCGTATCTCGATATTATGATGACGACGCTGAATATTATTAAATGTCCTCCCTTTTCTACCGTGATGTGTTCATTGCGTTTTGAAAATTTCTGGCGAAAAGGGGTTAACAATCATTGGTTCAGTCCTTTTGATATATTTAAACTTTAACCTCGCACAAATCGAGATAACGGTCTATTGATTCCATAAGAACTCAAACCAAAAGTTCTCCTTCCTTACTTTTCCAGCAAGTATTTTTATGCCGTATAAACTTATACACAGGCATAAATCATTCCTTGTAAACATTAATTTGGCCATACTTGGCTTTAGTTTAATTAACCAAACTCCCACATTATACCTAGCGTACGAGACATGTCGCTCACAAGATTGGGATCGTGAGAAATATCCTTTTTTAAAACCAGATATGTGTCCTCAGCGATAAAGAAAGTAGATGTCTTTGCTTCCCACAGTGAAAGTTTCTTATGCCGACATCGTTAAAAAATTATCTCTGCTGTGGAAAGAGATGACAGGTTTGCCACTTTGTTGGCATCTCTCATTAGTCTGATTCACTTATTAATACTAAGCTTTGTAGGAAATTAGTTTATTACTTTTGTGGTGAAGGTAAAGGTGATGTCTACTTCTAAATGGCTTCGCCAAGCCTGTTGAGTACGTCAAGCACTCGCGTATTACTAAAGCCAAGGTCTATGACCAGAAATAAGCGAAATGCGTATTAATGTTTAGCCAAGGCACACATCCATACTTTCTTGCAAAAGTGTTGGAAGGGGAGTAGGTAAAAATTTATTGGTTGTGTGGATAAATGGAGTTTTGTGAGGCTATTAATTCATGAGGAAATTTTCGTGGTGACCGTGTGCACATTTGAAGCTAAAATGTCAGCTAGGAAAAAGGTCGTCAAAAGAAGTAAAAACCAGGTGGGGACGCTTAGGGTCCATAAATTCGGTAAACTTCCAATCATCGGCGCGGACTGTGATTTCCTAAGCTTGAAAAGTTAAAAACGTTA
>QEYB01001005.1:0-19029 GCA_017562135.1 Dipylidium caninum
GAATCCCGCGTGCCTATCGAAGACCAATGCTTTGCACACGCGGCGGACGCTTCTATCCTATTCCCCTTAAACTCCACACTCGAATTCATCACTGATTCCTTTTCGCTTCCCCCTTCTTCAACAACCACACATCCCACGTATTCCATGCACCAAGTCGGCATCAAGCGACCAAGCAACCTCGCAAATCACCTCGATGAAATCCGCATGCCTATCCGAAGACCAATGACCTGTTGCACCACGCGCGGACACGGCCTCTATCCTATTCCCCCTCAAACCCTCCCACACCTCGATTCATCACTAGATTCCCTCCCTTCGCCCTTCTTCAACCACCCACACCATCCAACGCCTATTCTCCCAATTGCACCAAGTGCATCAAGCCGAGCACCAAGCAAACACCTTCGCCCAAATCACTTCCCCATTGAATTCTCGAGGGCCTATCGGAAGACAATGCCTTTGCAACACGACGGGCGGACGCTCTAATCCTATTCCCTCCAACCTCCCACACCTCGACACCTCACCACTGGATTCCCTCGCTCTCCCCCTTCTTCAACACCAACATCCACCGTAATTCCCATCCGCACCAACTGATCAAACGAAGCCAAGCAACCTTCGCCAATCACCTCATGAATCCGAATGCCCCTATCGCCCAAACACATCCGTTTCGCACACGCGGCCGACCGGCCCTCACCTATCTCCCCCTCAACCCCCACACTCGAACTTCACTCACCCTCGATTTCCCTGCATCGCCATCCCCCTCTCTTCAACACCACACATCCACGTATTCCCACATGCCACCAACCGGTGCATCAATGCGAGCCCAGCAACCTCGCAATCCACACCTCATGACTTCGGTAGTGCCTATCAGAAGACAATGCTTTGCACACAGCGGCGAGGCCTCTATCTATCTCCCCTCAACCTCCCAACACTCCAATTCATCACCTGATTCCTTTCGCTTACCCCTATTCTATCTCAAACACACACTACCACGACCATCATCCCTAACTGACCAAGTGAATCCCAAGCGGAATGCAAGCAACCTCGACCAATCACCTCCGATCGCGAATCCAGCCGCCTGCCTATCCCGCACACTCCCAACCGCTTATGCCACAGCCGCGGACAGGCCCTCCTATCCTATCTCCCCTTCAACCCATCCCACACCTCCGAACTCTCATCAACTGCTATACACCCTCCCTACTCGCCCCTCTCTTCAACACCCACCACCATCCACGCGTCTCCATCTCCCATGCAACACCAAGACTGGCATACAGCCGAGCCAACAACTCGCGCAATCCAACTCTCATGAATCGAGGAGTCCGCCTATCGGGCAAGACGATGCCTTTCCTCGCGCACACGCGCCGCGCCCAACTGCCTCTATCCCTACTTTCCCGTCTCAACTCCTCCCACAGCTATCGAACTTCACCCAACTGAGCTCTCCTGCCTATCACCCTCTCCTATCAACACCACCCACGCTCATACCCACCCGCTATTGCCTTGCACCCATAGTGCATCAAGCGAGGCCAAGCAACCTCGCAATCACATCATGAATCGGAGTGCCTATCGAAGACAATGAACTTTGCACCCGGCGGACGGGCCTTCTATCTAATTTCCCCTCAACCTCCCACACTCGAATTCATCCACTTTGATTCCCTCGCATTCCCCCTCTTCAACACCACCACATCCACGTATTTTTCCCATGCACTCCAAGTGCAATCAAGCGAGCCAAGCAACCTCGCAATCACCTCATTGAAATCCGAGTGCCTATTCGAAGAACCAATGCTTTGCCACACGCGGCGGGACGGCCTTATCCTATTCCCTCAACCTCCCACACTCAATCTCACTGATTCCCTCCTTTCGCCCTTTAATCAAACACTACACATCCACGTATTTCCATTGCACCAAGTGCATCAAGCAAGCCAAGCAACCTCGCCAATTTCACCTTTCCATTGAATCCGAGTGCCCTTATCGAAAAGGACAATGCTTTTGCACACCGAGGCGGCGGCCTCTATCCTATTTTTGCCGCTCAACCTCCCACACTCGATTTCATCACTTGATTCTTCGCTTCCCCCTTTCTTCAACCACCACACATCCACGTAATTCCCATGCACCAAGTTGCCATCAAGGAGCCAGCAACCTCGCAACACCTCATGAATCGGAGTAGTTGCCTATCGAAGACAATGCTTTGCCACACGCGGCGGACGGCCTCTATCCTTATTTCCCCTCAACCTCCCACACTCGAATTTCATCACATGATTTCCCTTCGCCTTCCCCCTCTTTTCAACACCACACATGCCACGTAATTCCATTGCACCAAGTGCATTCAAGGCGAGCCAAGCAACCTCGCAATTCACCTCATAATCCGAGTGCCTATCGAAGACCAATGCTTGGCACACGCGGCGACGGCCTCTATTCCTATTCCCCTCAACCTCCCACATCGAATTTCAATCACGATTCCCTCGCATCCCACTTCTTCTTCAACAATGCTTTGCACCACGAGGCGGACCATCCTATCCACCTCCCACACTCGAATATTCCTTCGCGTCCCCCCATTCTTCAAACACCACACTCCACGTATTCCCACACCACCATTGGCATGCAAGCGACGCCAAAGCAACCTCGCACATCACCTCAGAATCGAGCCGTCGAAGCAATCTTTTCCACTACGCGTCGCGGACGCCTCTATCTATCCCCCTCAAAGCTCCCAGCACTCGAAATCATCACTGATTCCCGTCGCATCCCCTTCTTCAAACACACCATATCCACGTACTTCACCATGCACCAAGTGCCATCAACGAGCCAAGCACGCTCGCAATCACCCCATTTGAATCCGAGTGCCTATCGATGCTTTGGCACCACGAGCGACGGCCTCTATCCATTGCCCCTCAACCTCCCACAACTCGAATTTATCACTGATGTCCCTCCGCTCGCGTCCCGTATTCTCTCAACACACCATCCACGTATATCCCATGCACCAAAGCTGCATCAGCAGCCAAGCACCTCGCAATCACCCTCATGAATTCCGTGAGTGCCTATTCAAGACAATGCTTTGCACACCGGCGTCGATCGGACCTCTATCGTATTCCCCTCTCACCTCCACACTCGAATTCATCACTGATTCCCTCGCTTCCCCCTTCAACACCCACACATCACGTATCCCAATGCACCAAGTGCATCAAGCGAAAAGGCCAAGCAATCCTCGCAATCACCTCGATGAATCCGAGTGCCTATCGAGACAATGCTTTGCACACACGCGCGGACGGCCTCTATCCTATTCCCTCAAACTCCCCACACTCATCGATTCATCACTGATTCTTTCTTTCCGATCCCCCATCTTCAACACCACACATCCACGTTATTCCCATGCACCAAGTGCATCAAGCGAGGCCATAGCAACCTCGCAATGCACCCCATTGAATCTGAGTGCTATCGAAGACAATGCTTTGCACACGAGGCGACGGCCTCTATCCTATTCCCTCAACCTCCCACACTCGAATTCATCACTGATTCCCTCGCGTCCCCCTTCTTCAACACCACACATCCACCGTATTTTTCCATGCACCAAGTGCATCAAGCGAGCCAAGCAACCTCGCAATCACCCCCATGAATCATGCCTAAAGACCAATCTTTGCCACACGAGGCGGACGGCCATCTATTCCCTATTCCCCTCAACCTCCCACACTCGAAATTCATCTATTCCCTCGCGTCCCCCTTCTTTCAACCACCACACATCCACGACATGCACCAATGCTTCAAGCATGCAAGCAACCTCGCAATCACTCCATGAATTCCCGAGTCCTACGAAGACAATGCTTTTGCACACGCGTGCGGGACGCCTATCCTATTCCCCTCAACCTCCCACACTCGAATTCATCACTGTATATTCTTTCGCTTTTCCCCCTTCTTCAAACACCACAGCATCCCACGTATTGCCCATGCACAAGTGGCATTCAAAGCGAACCAAGCAACCTCGCTTCAATCACCTCATGAATTCCGAGTTTGCCTATCGAAGACAATGCTTGCACACGAGGCGGACGGCCTCTATCCTATTCCCCTCAACCTCCCACACTCGAATTCATCACTGATTCCTTCGCGTCCCCCATCTTCATAACAACCACATTCCACTATTTTCCCATGCACAATTTTGCTCAGCGAGCTCAAGACAGTTCCATCATGAAAGTGCATGTCGAAGGAAACAATCTTTGACACGGAGGGGGCGGGACGCCTCTTATATTCTATTCCCCTTCAAACCCTCTCCACAACTTCGAATTCATTCATGATCCCTCGCAGTCCCCCTTCTTAACACCAGCACAATCCACGTTCATGTTCCCACTGTTGCAATCAAGGAAGCAAGCAACTCGCAATCAACATTCATGAATCGGAGTGCCTATCAAGACCAATGCTTTTGCAACCCACGCGGCGGACGGCCTCTATTCTATTTCCCTCAACCTTCCCACACTTCCGAATTTCATCCCATGATTCCCTCGCATCCCCCTCTTCAACACCCCACTCCAACGTATTTCCATGCACAAGTTGCATCAAGCGAGCCAAGCAAACCTCGCAAACTTCACCTCTGATTTGAAATTCCGAAGTTGCCTAGAAGGACATGCTTTTGCCACACGCGGCGGAAACCGGCCTTCATTCCCCTCAACTACACTCGGAATCAATCCACTAGCCAAACAACACTCACACATAAAGAGTGACTATCGAAGACAAGCTGCTTTGCACCGAGGCGGACGGCTCCGATAATTCCCATATATTCCCTCGCAATCCCACACATCAAAGACAAATGATCCCTAGCAACCTCGACCTAGCGCAAATTTCCCTCGCGTTCTCGCTTTTCCATTCCCCATGCCTCACCAGTCCTAGCCATTCTCGCAGTCATCACTCCGCATTCGAAACAACCGTGCCTAAGACATCTAATCTTTGCACAAGGCGTTATTGCACCAAGGTGCGTCCAGCGAGCCAAGCAACCTCTAATCCGTAATCGAAGACCAGCTTTGCACACGCGCGACGGCTATCCCCCTCCCCATATTTCCCCTGTGTGCAAACCTCCCACACTCGAATTCGATCCCATCTGATTCCATGGGCTCCGGCTTAGTCAAGCTGTGGCGAACACCCACACATCCACGTTGATTTCCCAAGTGTGCACGAAAGCCAAAGACTTCTTCAAAAACTTGCCGAGGACCCGCCCAACAATTGCAAAGCCTCGCCCATGAATCGTGTTCCTAAAAGTGCCCCAGTATCGAAGACCTCATGTTACTATTTCCCGACTAACACACCCCACTCCATCTCACTAGAGTGTTTTCCTAAGCAACTCGAATTCATCATGATTCCCTCGCTTCCCTATTCTTTCAACACCACACATCCACGTTATTCCCATTGCACACAAAGTGCATCAAGCGAGCCAATGCAACATAAGTCTCGCAATTTTCACCCGTTTCATGAATCGAGTGCCTATGCTTATCGAAGAAAACAATTACTCCATTTATCATCAGCTTTGAAGATACACCGTGATATAGTCGCGGACG
This sequence comes from Dipylidium caninum, assembly GCA_017562135.1. Lineage (NCBI taxonomy): Eukaryota > Metazoa > Platyhelminthes > Cestoda > Cyclophyllidea > Dipylidiidae > Dipylidium > Dipylidium caninum. The sequence goes on from QEYB01001005.1 coordinate 5,526, forward strand.
GCCTTATCCTTATATCCTGCTTCTCATAACCTTCCCCTCAACCTCACCACATATCCAACTGTCCCTCTCCCTTATTCCACTCGACCATAGCCATTCTTCACTGATTGCTTAATTGGTCCACCTCGCAACCTCCCCCTTCATCTCATCTGATTCAACACTAACACACCCATGCCACGAGCCATAGCAACCTCGCAATACACCCCATTCATTGAAAATCCGAGTGCCTATCCATGCACCAAGTACGCATCATCCTATTCCTCAACCTCCCAACTCGCATCACTGATTCCCCTCGCTTCCCTTCTTCAACACCACACATCCACGTATTCCCATGCACCAATGCATCAAGCGAGCTCGCAATCACCTCATGAATCCGAGTGCCTATCGAAACAATGCTTTGCACACGCGGGGACGCCTCTATCCTATTCCCCTTCAACCTCCCACACTCGATTCATCACTGATTCCCTCGCTCCCCTCTCTCAACACACACATCCACGTATTCCATGCACCAAGTGCATCAAGCGAGCCAAAAGCAACCTTCGCAATCACCTCATGAATCCGAGTGCCTATCGAAGACCAATGCTTTGCACACGGACGGCCTCTTATCCTATTCCCCTCAACCTCCCACACTCGAATTCATCACTGATTCTTTCGCTCTCCCCCTTCTTCAACACCACACATCCACGTATTCCCATGCACCAAGTGCATCAAGCGAGCAAGCAACCTCGCAATCACCCCATGAATCCGAGTGCCTATCGAAGACAATGCTTTGCACACGAGGCGGACGGCCTCTATCCTATTCCCCTCAACCTCCCACACTCGAATTCATCACTGATTTCCTCGCGTCCCCCATCTTCAACACCACACATCCACGTATTCCATGCACCAAGTGCATCAAGCGAGCCAAGCAACCTCGCAATCACCTCATGAATCCGAGTGCCTATCGAAGACAATGCTTTGCACACGCGGCGGACGCCTCTATCCTATTCCCCTCAACCTCCCACACTCGAATTCATCACTGATTCTTTCGCTCCCCCTTCTTCAACACCATCACACATCCACGTATCCCAAGCACCAAGTGCATCAAGCGAACCAAGCAACCTCGCAATCACCTCATGAATCCGAGTGCCTATCGAAGACAATGCTTTGCACACGAGGCGACGGCCTCTATCCTATTCCCCTCAACCTCCCACACTCGAATTCATCACTGATTCCTTCGCGTCCCCCATTCTTCAACACCACACATCCACGTATTCCATGCACCAAGTTGCATCAAGCGAGCCAAGCAACCTCGCAATCACCTCATGAATCCGAGTGCCTATCGAAGACAATGCTTTGCACACGAGGCGGACGGCCTCTATCCTATTCCCCTCAACCTCCCACACTCGAATTCATCACTGATTCCCCCCTTCTCAACACACACATCGCGTCCCCCCAAGTGCATCAAGCCAATCACCTCAAACACCACACATCTATCACGTATTCCCATTCAACACCACACATGCACCAAGTGCATCAAGCGAGCCCAAGCAACCTCGCAATCACCTCATGAATCCGAGTGCCTATCGAAGACAATGCTTTGCACACGCGGCGGGACGGCCTCTATCCTATTCCCCTCAACCTCCCCACACTCGAATTCATCACTGATTCCCTCGCATCCCCCTTTCTTCAACACCACACATCCACGTATTCCCATGCACCAAGTGCATCAAGCGAGCCAAGCAAACCTCGCAATCACCTCATGAATCCGATGCCTATCGAAGACAAATGCTTTGCACACGAGGAGGACGGCCTCTATCCTATTCCCTCAACCTCCCACACTCGATTTTTTCATCACTGATTCTTTCACTTCCCCTTCCCCCTTTCTCCATACTCCAACAATGGCACTACGCACACTTCGCATGCCTTGGTGAATCCGCGAGTCTTGCGAAGACAATGCTTTGCTCACGCTCCGCCACCGCCTCCGTCCTCCTCAGCTACCATCCACACACGACAACATCACTGTCTCCATCATCCCACCCTTCTTCCACACTACACCTCGTCTTTTCCATACTCCAACAATGCACTACGCTAACTTCGCATACCTTGGTGAATCCGCGAGTCTTGCGAAGACAATGCTTTGCTCACGCTCCGCACCGCCTCTCTCCTCCTCAGCTCAACCTGCCACACACGACAACATCCACTGTCTCCATCATCCCACCCTTTATTCCACACTACACCTCGTCTTTCCTCCATACTCCAACAATGCACTACGCTCACTTCGCATGCACTTGGTGAATCCGCGAGTCTAGCGAAGACAATGCTTTGCTCACGCTCCGCACCGCCTCTCTCCTCTTCAGCTCAACCTGCCACACACAACAACATCACTGTCTCCATCATCCCACCCTTCTTCCACAATTACACCTCGTCTTTCCTCCATACTCCAACAATGGCACTACGCTCACTTCGCATGCCTTGGTGAATCCGCCAGTCTTGCGAAGACAATGCTTTGCTCACGCCCCCGCACCGCCTCTCTCCTCTTCAGCTCAACCTGCCACACACGACAACATCACTTCTCCATCATCCACCCTTCTTCCACACTACACATCTCGTCTTTCTCCATACCTCCAACAATGGCACTACACTAACTTCGCATACCTTATGGTGAATCCGCGAGTCTTGCGAAGACAATGCTTTGCTCACGCTCCGCACCGCCTCTCTCCTCTTCAGCTCAACCTGCCACACACGAAAACATCACTGTTTCATCATCCCACCCTTCTTCCACACTACACCTCGTCTTTCCTCCATACTCCAACAATGCACTACGCTCACTTCGCATTAACCTTGGTGAATCGCGAGTCTTGCGAAGACAATGCTTTGCTCACGCTCCGCACCGCCTCTCTCCTCTTCAGCTCAAACTGCCACACACGAACAACATCACTTCTCCATTCATCCCACCCTTCTTCCACACACACCTCGTCTTTCATCCATACTCCAACAATGCACTACGCTCACTTCGCATGCCTTGGTGAATCCGCGAGTCTTGCGAAGACAATGCTTTGCTCACGCTCCCGCACCGCCTCTCTCCCATCTCCCACCTTTCTTAGCTCAACTGCCACAATGCACGACTTCGCATAACCGCGATCACAATGTTTCTCATCACGCATCCCACCCCTATTCTTACACACCTCTCCACACCTCGTCCTTTCATCCATACTCCAACAATGGCACTACGCTCAACTTCCGCATGCCTTGGTGAATCCGCGAGTCTTGCGAAGACAATGCTTTGCTCACGCTCCGCACCACCTCTCTCCTCTTCAGCTCAACCTGCCACACACACACCATCACTGTCTCCATCATCCCACCCTTCTTCACACTACACCTCGTCTTCCCTCCATACTCCAACAATGGCACTACGCTCACTTCGCATTGCCTTTGAATCCGCGAGTCTTGCGCAGACAATGCTTTGCTCACGCTCCGCACCGCCTCTCTCCTCTTCAGCTCAACCTGCCACACACGACAACATCACTGTCTCCATCATCCCACCCTTCTTCCACCACTACACTCGACTTTCCTCCATACGGCACTACTCTCCACGCTCACCACCCTTCACCTCGCATACTTTTGGTGAATCCGCGAGTCTTGCGAAGACAATGCTTTGCTCACGCTCCGCACCGCCTCTCCGTCCTCTTCAGCTTCAACCTGCCACACACGACACATCACTGTCTCCATCATCCCACCCTTATTCCACACTACACCTCCTCTCTTCCTCCATACTCCAACCAACACATGCACTACGCTCCACATTCGGCTTCATGCCTTGATGAATCCGCCAGTCTTGCGAACACAATGCTTTGCTCTCACGCTCCGCACCGCCTCTCTCGTCCTCAGCTTCAACATGCCACCACACGACAACATCACTGTCTCCATCATCCCACCCTTTCTTCCACACTACACCTCGTCTTTCCTCCATACTCCAACAATGGCACTACGCTCACTTCGCCATGCCTTGCGTGGAATCCGCATCTTGCGAAGACAATGCTTTGCTCACGCTTTCCCGCACCGCCTCTCTCCTCTTCAGTCTCACTGCCACACACGACAAAACATCACTGTTCTCCATCATCCCACCCTTCTTCCACACTACACCTCGTCTTTCCTCCATACTCCAACAATGGCACTTACGCTCACTTCGCATACCTTTGGTGAATCCGCAGTCTTGCGAAGACAATGCTTTGCTCACGCTCCGCACCGCCTCTCTCTCCTCTTCAGCTCAACCTGCCACACACGACACATCACTGTCTCCATCATCCCACCCTTCTTCCACACTACACCTCGTCTTTCCTCCATACTCCAACAATGGCACTACGCTCACTTCGCATGCCTTGGTGAATCCGCGAGTCTTGCGAAGACAATGCTTTGCTCACGCCCCGCACCGCCTCTCTCTCCTCTTCAGCTCAACCTGCCACACACGACAACATCACTGTCTCCATCATCCCACCCTTCTTCCACACTACACCTCGTCTTTCCTCCATACTCCAACAAGGCACTACGCTCACTTCGCATGCCTTGGTGAATCCGCGAGTCTTGCGAAGACAATGCCTTTGCTCACGCCCGCACCGCCTCGCTCAACCTACTGCCACACGACACAACATGTCGCTCGACTTTCCTCCATACCAACAAGCATCGTGCATGCGTGAATCCGCGAGTCTTGCGAAGACAATGCTTGCTCCGCCCTGCACCGCCTCTCTCCTCTTCAGCTCAACCTGCCACACACGACAACATCACTGTCTCCATCATCCCACCCTTCTTCCACACTACAACTCGTCTTTCCTCCATACTCCAACAATGGCACTACGCTCACTTCGCATACCTTGGTGAATCCGCGAGTCTTGCGAAGACAATGCTTTGCTCACGCCCGCACCCCCCCTCTCTCCTCTTCACTCAACTGCCACACACGACAATCACTGTCCCATTCATCCCACCCTTCTTCCACACTACAACTCTCTTCCTTTCCCTCCATCTTCAACATGCACTACGCTCACTTCGATGCCTTGGTTGAATCGCGAGTTTGCGAACAATGCTTTGCTCACGCGTCCCGCACCGCCTCTCCGTCCTCTTCAGCTACACATGCACACACGAAACATCACTGTCTCCATCATCCCACCCTTATGCCACACTTTACACCTCGTCTTTCCTCCATACTCCAACAATGCACTACGCTCACTTTCGCATGCCTTGGTGAATCGCGAGTCTTGCGAAGACAATGCTTTGCTCACGCTCCCGCACCGCCTCTCTCCACTTTCGGCTCAAACTGCCACACACGACAATCACTGTCTCCATCATCCCACCCTTCTTCCACACTACTCGGTCTTTCCATCCATTACTCCAACAAGGGCACTACGCTCACTTCGCATGCCTGTGAATCCGCGACTTCTTGCGCAAGACAATGCACGCTCCGACCGCGCTCAACCGCCACTCCACTGTCTCCATCATCCCACCCTTATTCCACACAACTCGTCTTTCCTCCATTACTCCAACAAGCACTCGCTCACTTCCATTGCCTTTGAATCCGCGAGTTCTTGCGAGACAATGCTTTGCTCACGCTCCGCACCGCCTCCGTCCTCTCTCAGCTAACCTGCCACCACACGACAACATCACGTCTCCATCATCCCACCCTTTTTCCACACTACACCTCGTCTTTCCTCCATAAACAAGGCACTACGCTCACTTCGCATCCTTGGTGAATCCGCGAGTCTGCGAAGACAATGCTTGCTCACGCTCCGCACCGCCTCTCTCCTCTTCAGCTCAACCTGCCACACACGACAAACATCACTGTTCCATCATCCCACCCTTATCCACACTACACCTCGTCTTTCTCCATACGTCCAACAAATGCACTACGCTCACTTCGCATACCTTGTGAATCCGCGAGTCTTGCGAAGACAATGCTTTGCTCACGCTCCGCACGCCTCTCTCCTCTTCGCTTCAACTGCCACACACGACAAATCACTGTCTCCATCATCCCACCCTTCTTCCACACTACACCTCGTCTTTCCTCCATACTCCAACAATCACTAATGGCACTACGCTCACTTCGCATTGCCTTTGCCTCGTGCAATTCCCGAGTCTTGCGAAGACAATGCTTTGCTCACGCTCCCAACCGCCTCTCTAATCCTCTTCTCCAGGCTTCACTACTGCCCACACACGACACATCACTGTCTCCATCATCCCACCCTTTCTTCCACACCACTTACACCTCGTCTTTCCTCCATACTCAACAAATTACAATGCCTTGTAATCAGTTCTTGCGAAACAATTGCTCTCACGCTTCGCGCACCCCTTCTCCTCTCTTCCCCAGACAACCTACTCACTGCTCTCCATCAGCCTTCCCACTCACACATTCCACTCGTCTTCACTCTCCTCTCACTTCGCATGGCCTTGGTGAATCCCGCGAGTCTTGCGGAAGACAATGCTTTCTCACGCTCCGCACCGCCTCTCTCCTCCTTCAGCTCAAACCTGCCACACACGACAACATCACTGTCTCCATCATCCCACCCTTCTTCCACACTACACCCTCGTCTTTCCTCCATACTCCACACAATATGGCACTACGCTCACTTGCATACCTTGGTGAATCCCGAGTCTTGCGAAAGACAATGCTTTGCTCACGCTCCGCACCGCCTCTCTCCTCTTCAGCTCAACCTGCCACACACGACAACATCACTGTCTCCATCATCCCACCCTTCTTCCACACTACACCTCGTCTTTCCTCATACCCAACAATGGCACTACGCTCACTTCGCATACCTTGGTGAATCGCGAGTCTTGCGAAGACAATGCTTTGCTCACGCTCCCGCACCGCCTCTCTCCTCTTCAGCTCAAACCTGCCACACACGAACAACATCACTGTCTCCATCATCCCACCCTTATTCCACACTACACCTCGTCTTTCCTTCATACTCCAACAATGCACTACGCTCACTTCGCACTACCGGTGAATCCGCGAGTCTTTGCGAACAATGCTTGCTCACGCTCCGCACCGCCTCTCTCCTCTTCAGCTCAACACACGCAACATCACAGTCACGAAAGCACAATCTCTCACGCTCCGCACCGCCTCTCCCTCCTTCAGCTCATCCACATCCTCACCCTTCTTCTCCACACTTCTTCCCACACTTACACCCTCGTCTTTCCTCCATTACCTAACAAGGCACTACGCTCACTTCGCATCTTTTGCCTTGGTGAATCCGCGATGTCTTGATTTCGACTCCAACAATGCTTTGCTCACGCTCCCGCACCGCCTCTTCTCCTCTTCAGCTCAACCTGCCACACACTGGACAACAATCCCACTGTCTCCATCAGCATCCCACCCGACAACATCACTTCTTCACACTACACCTCGTCTTCTCCATACACCAACAATGCACTACGCTCACTTCGCATACCTTGGTGAATCCGCGAGTCTTGCGAAGACAATGCTTTTGCTCACGCTCCGCACCGCCTCTCTCCTCTTCAGCTCACCTGCCACACACGACAACATCACTGTCTCCATCATCCCACCCTTATTCCACACTACACCTCGTCTTTTCCTCCATACTCCAACAATGGCACTTCGCTCACTTCGCAACCTTGGTGAATCCGCGGTCTTGCGAAGACAATGCTTTGCTCACGCCCGCACCGCCTCTCTCCTCTTCAGCTCAACCTGCCACACACGACAACATCACTGTCTCCATCATCCCACCCTTCTTTCCACACTACACCTCGTCTTTCCTCCATACTCAACAATGGCACTACGCTCACTTCGCATACCTTGGCCCTGAATCCGCGATCTTGCGAAACAATGCTTTGCTCACCCCTCCGCACCGCCTCTCTCCTCTTCAGCTCAACCATGCCACACACGACAACATCACTGTCTCCATCATCCCACCCTTATTCCACACTTACAACTCGTCTTTCCTCCAATACTCCAACAAGCACTACGCTCACTTCGCATGCCTTGGTGAATCCGCGAGTCTTGCGAAGACAATGCTTTGCTCACGCTCCGCACGCACCTCTCTCCTCTTCAGCTCAACCTGCCACACACGACAACATCACTGTCTCCATCATCCCACCCTTATTCCACACTACACCTCGTCTTTCCTCCATGACTCCAACAAGGCACTACGCTCACTTCGCATACCTTGTGAATCCGCGAGTCTTGCGAAGACAATGCTTGCTCACGCCCGTGCACCGCCTCTCTCCTCTTCAGCTCAACCTGCCACACACGACAACATCACTGTCTCCATCATCCCACCCTTCTTCACACTACACCTCGTCTTTCCTCCATACTCAACAATGCACTACGCTCACTTCGCATGCCTTGGTGAATCCGCGAGTCTTGCGAAGACAATGCTTTGCTCACGCTCCGCACCGCCTCTCTCCTCCTCAGCTACATCTGCCACACACGACAACATCACTGTCTCCATTCATCCCACCCTTTTCCACACTACAACTCGTCTTTCCTCCATACCCCAACAAGGCACTACGCTCACTTTCGCATACCTTGGTGAATCCGCGAGTCTTGCGAAGACAATGCTTTGCTCACGCCCCGCACCGCCTCTCTCCTCTTCAGCTCAACCTGCCACACACGACAACATCACTGTCTCCATCATCCCACCCTTATTCCACACTACACTCGTCTTTCCTCCATACTCCAACAATTGCACTACGCTCACTTCGCATACCTTGGTGAAATCCGCGAGTCTTGCGAAGACAATGCTTTTGCTCACGCTCCGCACCGCTCCTCTCCTCTTCAGCTCAGCTACCTTGCCCACACACGACAACATCACTGTCTCCATCATCCCACCCTTATTCCACACTACACTCGTCTTTCCTCTCAATACTCCAACAAAGAACTTTACGCTCACTTCGCAGTGTTGAATCCGCGAGTCTTGCGAAAGACAATGCTTTGCTCACCGCTCCGCACCGCCTCTCTCTTCAGCTCAACCTGCCACACACGACAACATCACTGTCTCCATCATCCCACCCTTCTTCCACACTACACCTCGTCTTTCCTCCATACTCCAACAAGGCACTACGCTCACGCACCTTCGGGAATCGCGCACTTGCGAAGACAATGCTTTGCTCACGCCCCGACCGCCTTTCTTCCGCTTCAGCTCCTCTTCAGCTCCAACCTGCCACACACGACAAATCATCACTGTCTCCATCATCCCACCCTTTATATCCACCACACCTAACACCTCGTCTTTCCTCCAACTACAACAATGGCACTACGCTCAACTTCGGCACTTTCGGCATCTTGCCGCGAAGAGAGTCTTGCGAAGACAATGCTTTGCTCACGCCCCCGCACCGCCTCTCTCCTCTTCAGCCTGCCACACACGACAACATCACTGTCTCCATCATCCCACCCTTATTCCACACTACACCTCGTCTTTCCTCCATACCTCCAACAATGGCACTACGCTCACTTCGCATACCTTGGTGAATTCCGCGAGTCTTGCGAAGACAATGCTTTGCTCACGCTCCGCACCGCCTCTCTCCTCTTCAGCTCAACCTGCCACACACGACAACATCACTGTCTCCATCATCCCACCCTTTATTCCACACTACAACTCGTCTTTCTCCATACTCCAACAAGGCACTACGCTCACTTCGCATCCTTGTGAATCCGCGAGTCTTGCGAAGACAATGCTTTGCTTCACGCTCCGCCCGCCCTCTTCTCCTCTTCAGCTCAACCTGCCACACAGACAATATGCACTGTCTCCATCATCCCACCCTTATTCCACACTACAACTCGTCCTTTCCCATACGTCCAACAATGGCACTACGCTCAACTTCGCATGCCTTGGTGAATCCGCAGTCTAGCGAAACAATGCTTGGGCTCACGCTCCCACGCCCTCTTCCTCTTCAAGCGCAACCTGCAACAACCGACACATCATCTGTCTCCATCATCCCCACCCTTCTCCACACTACACCTCTCTTTCCTCCAACTCCAACAAGCAACTACCCACTTCGCATGCCTTGGTGAATCCGATCATGCCCAACAATGCTTTGCCTCACCTCCCACCGCCTCCTCCTCCTCAGCTAAAACCGCCACACACGACAACATCACTGTCTCCATCATCCCACCCTTATTCCACACACATCCTCTCCTTTCCTCCAACTCCAACCAATGCACTTACGCTCACCTTCGCATACCTTGGTGAATCCGCCAGTCTTGCCGAAGACAATGGCTTTGCTCACGCTCCGCACCGCCTCTCTCCTCTTTCAGCTCAACCCATGCCCACACGAAAACATCACTGATCTTCGATCATCCCCACCATCTTTTCAGCACCTAAACCTACGACTTACCTCCCATGACTCCAACAATGGCACCTCACGCTCACTTCGCATGCCTATACATGAATCTCGAGTCTTCCGCAGACAAGCTTTGTTGTCTTCGAGCGCGCGCGCGAGCGCGCGCGTGCGCTGTTGCAGCCTCAAACCTGCCAACACACGACCAACATCACTTTTCCCCATCATCCCACCCTTCTTCCACCTGACCTACACCTACTCTGTCCTCCATCACCACCCAACAATGCACGCTAAGCTCACTTCGCATGCCTTGGTGAATCGCGAGTCTTGCGCCGCAAGACATATCTTACCTCACCCCCGCGCACTCGCTCTCTCCTCTTACAAGCTCAACCCGCGACAGCACACACTATCAATTCCGACTCACTGTATCTCTATGTATCTCTATCTTCAACATCATACACCTGTCTTTCCTCCATACTCCAACCAAATGCGAGCGACGCTCACTTCGCGCATACCTCTGGTGAATCCGCAGAGTCTTGCGAAGACAATGCTATTGCTCACGCCCCGCACCGCCTCTCTCCTCTTCAGCTCAAACCTGCCACACACGACACATTCACTGTCTCCCATCCATCCCACCCTTATTCCGACACTTACATCTCAGTCTTTCCTCCATACTCAAACTAATCGTGCACTAGCGAACGTCACTTCGCAATGCCTTGTTAGAATCGCGGGTCCTAGCGTAAGTACAGAATCCTTTGCTCACGCTCGCGGCTACCGGCCTCGCTCTCCCTCTTCAGTGACTCACCCTGCCAACCACACGACAGACATCGCTGTCATCCATTGCATCCACCACTTTTCACAACCTCCACTCGTCTTTCCTCATACTAACAATGGCCACTACCGTCAACTTTCGCATGCCTTGGTGAATTCCGCGATCTAGCGAAGACAATGCTTTTGCTCACGCTCTCGCACCGCCTCTCTCCACTTCGGCTCAACCTGCCACACACGACCACCATCACTGTCTCCATCATCCCACCCTTTCTCCACACTACACCTCGTCTTTCCTCCATACTCCACAAGGCACTACGCTCACTTCGCATACCTTGTGAATCCGCGAAGATCTGCGAAGACAATGCATTGCTCACGCCCCGGCACCGCCGTCTCTCCTCTTCAGCCAACCTGCCACACACCGACAACATCATGTCTCCATTCATCCCCCACCCTTATTCCACACTACACCTCGTCTTACCTCCATACTCCAACAATGGCACTACGCTCACTTCGCATACTTGGTGAATCCGCGAGTCTATGCGAAGACAATGCTTTGCTCACGGCCCCGCACCCGCCTCCTCTCCTCTTCAGCTCAACCTGCCACACACGACAACATCGAACTGTCGTGCGCATACATCCCACCGCTTATTTCACAACACATCTACTCTCGTCTTTCCCTCCAGTAAAATCTAACCGAACAATAGGCAACTGACGCGTGCGAGCTCCTGCCTGGTGAATTCCCGGATGTCTACGCAAACAATGCTTTGCTCACGCTCCGCACGCCTCTCTCCTCTTCAGCTCACCTGCCACACACCGACCACATCACTGTCGTCCATCATGACCCACCCCTTATTCCACACACACCTCGTCGTGTTCCTCCACACTAACAATATTACTTACGAGGTGCACTTCGCATGCCTGGTGATAATTGCTGAGAACGTGCGTAGCGAAGACAATCCGCTTGCTCGACGCTCCGATCACCGCCTCTCTCCACTTCGGCGTCATACTTCACAGCATCGACAACGATCACTTCCTCATTCACCCCACCCTTTCTTCCACACGCTACCACATCGTCTTTCCTCCATACTCAACAAGGGCATCTACGCTACACTTCGTTCTGTGTAATTCCGCAGCGTCCTGCGAGACAAATGGCACGAGTTTGCTGCACGCCCCGCACCGCCTCTCGTGCCTCCTTCAGCTCAACCTCCACACTACAAGATCAGACAATCACATTGTCGTCCATCATCCCACCCTACTATCTCGCACACTCACCTCGTCTTTCCCATACTCCAACAATGCCACTACGCTCACTGTGAACTTAATAACCTGGTGATATGTCCGCTTCTATACAATGTCTTGTTGCTCACCGCTCTCTATCCGCCTCTCCAATCTCTCTCATGCCTCAACTCGCCACAGCAGCCTTGACATATAAGACATCGACTGTCTCTTCATCCCACCCTTCTTTCTAAACAAGCTACACCTGTCAATATCTCCATTACTCCAACAAGTGCGAAGCTGCGCTTTCACTTCGCATACTTGGTGAACTCTCGAGTTCCTTGCGAAACATCTTTGCTCAACCCCGCACCGCCTTCCTCTCCTCTTCAGCTCAAACCTCCAGCACACGGACAACATCACTAGATTCTCCATCGATCCCAACCCATTCCCACACTACAACTCGTACTTCTCCATACTCCAAACAAGCACTACTCTCACTCCGCATACCCTTGGTGAATCCGCGACTCTGCGAGTACAATGTGCTTTGCTCACGCTCCCGCACGCGCCTCTCTCCTCTTCAGCTCAAAACCTGCCACACCGGACCAAACTGTCTCCATATCCCACCCTTGATTCCAACCACTACAACTCGTCTTTCCTCGCAAGATACTCCAACAAGCACTACGCTCAAATTTCGCATCCTTGTGAATCGCGAGTCTTTTCCGAAGACAATGCTTTGTCACGTCCGCACGCGCCTTCTCTCTTTGCTTCAGCTCTAATCTTCTGCCACACAAAAACGACCCAACATCACTGTCTCCGATCATCCCACCCTTGTATTGCACACTACAACTCGTCGTTTCCTCCAGTACCCGCAACAAGGGCACTACCGCTCACGTTCGCATACCTTGGTTGAATCGCGAGTCTTGGCCGAAGACAATGCTTTTGCTCACGCCCCGAACCGCCTTTCTCCGCTTTTCATGCTCAACTGCCACACAGAAAAACATCACTTGTCTCCATCATCCCACCCTTCGTATTCCAACTACACCTCGTCTTTCCTCCAGTACTCCAACCAATGCACGTACGCTCACTCCCGCATACCTTGGTGAATTCCCCAGTTCTTGACGAAGACAATGCTTTGCTCACGCTCCCGCAACGCCTCTCCCTCTCAGGCTCAAACTGCCACACAACGGACAACATCACTGTCTCCATCATCCCACCCTGCTTCCACACTACACCTCGTCCTTTCCTCCATACT
>QEYB01001006.1:0-27225 GCA_017562135.1 Dipylidium caninum
TGTGGGGTGTTGAGGAAGAGTGAAAGGAGAGGCAGTGATGAATTCGAGTGTGGGAGGTTGGGGTGAAGAGGAGAGAGGTGGTGGAGAGCGTGTGCAAAGCATTGTCTTCGAAAGGCACTCGCATTGATGAGGTGATTGCGAGGAGGGTTGGCTGGCTTGATGGCACTTGGAGTATGAAGATAAGGCGATGTGGGGTGTTGAGGAAGAGTGAAGTGAGGGAGGCAGTGATGAATTCGAGTGTGGGAGGTTGGGGTGAAAGAGGAGAGAGGTGGTGGAGAGCGTGTGCAAAGCATTGTCTTCGAAAGGCACTCGCATTTGATGAGGTGATTGCGAGGAGGGTTGGCTGGCTTGATGCACTTGGAGTATGAAGATAAGGCGATGTGGGGTGTTGAGGAAGAGTGGAAGTGAGGGACAGTGATGAATTCGAGTGTGGGAGGTTGGGGTGAAGAGGACAGAGAGGTGGTGGAGAGGCGTGTGCAAAGCATTGTCTTCGAAAGGCACTCGCATTGATGAGGTGATGCGAGGAGGGTTGGCTGGCTTGATGCACTTGGAGTATGAAGATAAGGCGATGTGGGGTGTTGAGGAAGAGTGAAGTGAGGGAGGCAGTGATGAATTCGAGTGTGGGAGGTTGGGGTGAAGAGGAGAGAGGTGGTGGAGAGCGTGTGCAAAGCATTGTCTTCGAAAGGCACTCGCATTGATGAGGTGATTGCGAGGAGGTTTGGCTGGCTTGATGCACTTGGAGTATGAAGATAAGGCGATGTGGGGTGTTGAGGAAGAGTGAAGTGAGTGAGGGAGGCAGGCATGTCTTCGAAAATGCAATTGATTGCGAGGAGGGTGTGGGAGCACTTGTGATTGGATAAGGCATGAGGAGAGTGAAGTGATCGAGATGGAGGTGGTTGGAGAGCGTGTGCAAGCATTGTCTTCGAAAGGCACTCGCATTGATGAGGTGATTGCGAGGAGGGTTGGCTGGCTTGATGCACTTGGAGTATGAAGATAAGGCGATGTGGGGTGTTGAGGAAGAGTGAAGTGAGGGAGGCAGTGATGAATTCGAGTGTGGGAGGTTGGTGAAGAGGAGAGAGGTGGTGGAGAGCGTGTGCAAAAGCATTGTCTTCGAAAGGCACTCGCATTGATGAGGTGATTGCGAGGAGGGTTGGCTGGCTTGATGCACTTGGAGTATGAAGATAAGGCGATGTGGGGTGTTGAGGAAGAGTGAAGTGAGGGAGGCAGTGATGAATTCGAGTGTGGGAGGTTGGGGTGAAGAGGAGAGAGGTGGTGGAGAGCGTGTGCAAAGCATTGTCTTCGAAAGGCACTCGCATTGATGAGGTGATTGCGAGGAGGGTTGGCTGGCTTGATGCACTTGGAGTATGAAGATAAGGCGATGTGGGGTGTTGAGGAGAGTGAAGTGAGGGAGGCAGTGATGAATTCGAGTGTGGGAGGTTGGGGTGAAGAGGAGAGAGGTGGTGGAGAGCGTGTGCAAAGCATTGTCTTCGAAAGGCACTCGCATTGATGAGGTGATTGCGAGAGGTTGGCTGGCTTGATGCACTTGGAGTATGAAGATAAGGCGATGTGGGGTGTTGAGGAAGAGTGAAGTGAGGAGGCAGTGATGAATTCGAGTGTGGGAGGTTGGGGTGAAGAGGAGAGGAGGGTGGTGGAGGGAGCGTGTGCAAAGCATTGTCTTCGAAAGGCACTCGCATTGATGAGGTGATTGCGAGAGGGTTGGCTGGCTTGATGCACTTGGAGTATGAAGATAAGGCGATGTGGGGTGTTGAGGAAGAGTGAAGTGAGGGAGGCAGTGATGAATTCGAGTGTGGGGAGGTTGGGGTGAAGAGGAGAGAGGTGGTGGAGAGCGTGTGCAAAGCATTGTCTTCGAAAGGCACTCGCATTGATGAGGTGATTGCGAGGAGGGTTGGCTGCTTGATGCACTTGGAGTATGAAGATAAGGCGATGTGGGGTGTTGAGGAAGAGTGAAAGTGAGGGAGCAGTGATGAATTCGAGTGTGGGAGTTGGGTGAAGAGGAGAGAGGTGGTGGAGAGCGTGTGCAAAGCATTGTCTTCGAAAGGCACTCGCATTGATGAGGTGATTGCGAGGAGGGTTGGCTGGCTTGATGCACTTGGAGTATGAAGATAAGGCGATGTGGGGTGTTGAGGAAGAGTGAAGTGAGGAGGCAGTGATGAATTCGAGTGTGGGAGGTTGGGGTGAAGAGGAGAGAGGTGGTGGAGAGCGTGTGCAAAGCATTGTCTTCGAAAGGCAACTCGCATTGATGAGGTGATTGCGAGGAGGGTTGGCTGGCTTGATGCACTTGGAGTATGAAGATAAGGCGATGTGGGGTGTTGAGGAAGAGTGAAGTGAGGGAGGCAGTGATGAATTCGAGTGTGGGAGGTTGGGGTGAAGAGGAGAGAGGTGGTGGAGAGCGTGTGCAAAGCATTGTCTTCGAAAGGCACTCGCATTGATGAGGTGATTGCGAGGAGGGTTGGCTGGCTTGATGCACTTGGAGTATGAAGATAAGGCGATGTGGGGTGTTGAGGAAGAGTGAAGTGAGGGAGGCAGTGATGAATTCGAGTGTGGGAGGTTGGGGTGAAGAGGAGAGAGGTTGGTGGAGAGCGTGTGCAAAGCATTGTCTTCGAAAGGCACTCGCATTGATGAGGTGATTGCGAGGAGGGTTGGCTGGCTTGATGCACTTGGAGTATGAAGATAAGGCGATGTGGGGTGTTGAGGAAGAGTGAAGTGAGGGAGGCAGTGATGAATTCGAGTGTGGGAGGTTGGTGAAGAGGAGAGAGGTGGTGGAGAGCGTGTGCAAAGCATTGTCTTCGAAAGGCACTCGCATTGATGAGGTGATTGCGAGGAGGTTGGCTGGCTTGATGCACTTGGAGTATGAAGATAAGGCGATGTGGGG
Source organism: Dipylidium caninum (assembly GCA_017562135.1). NCBI lineage: Eukaryota > Metazoa > Platyhelminthes > Cestoda > Cyclophyllidea > Dipylidiidae > Dipylidium > Dipylidium caninum. The sequence continues at coordinate 2,894 of QEYB01001006.1, forward strand.
TGTTGAGGAAGAGTGAAGTGAGGGAGGCAGTGATGAATTCGAGTGTGGGAGGTTGGGGTGAAGAGGAGAGAGGTGGTGGAGAGCGTGTGCAAAGCATTGTCTTCGAAAGGCACTCGCATTGATGAGGTGATTGCGAGGAGGGTTGGCTGGCTTGATGCACTTGGAGTATGAAGATAAGGCGATGTGGGGTGTTGAGGAAGAGTGAAGTGAGGGAGGCAGTGATGAATTCGAGTGTGGGAGGTGGGGTGAAGAGGAGAGAGGTGGTGAGAGCGTGTGGCAAAGCATTGTCTTCGAAAGGCACTCGCATTGATGAGGTGATTGCGAGGAGGGTTGGCTGGCTTGATGCACTTGGAGTATGAAGATAAGGCGATGTGGGTGTTGAGGAAGAGTGAAGTGAGGGAGGCAGTGATGAATTCGAGTGTGGGAGGTTGGGGTGAAGAGGAGAGAGGTGGTGGAGAGCGTGTGCAAAGCATTGTCTTCGAAAGGCACTCGCATTGATGAGGTGATTGCGAGGAGGGTTGGCTGGCTTGATGCACTTGGAGTATGAAGATAAGGCGATGTGGGGTGTTGAGGAAGAGTGAAGTGAGGGAGGCAGTGATGAATTCGAGTGTGGGAGGTTGGGGTGAAGAGGAGAGAGGTGGTGGAGAGCGTGTGCAAAGCATTGTCTTCGAAAGGCACTCGCATTGATGAGGTGATTGCGAGGAGGGTTGGCTGGCTTGATGCACTTGGAGTATGAAGATAAGGCGATGTGGGGTGTTGAGGAAGAGTGAAGTGAGGGAGGCAGTGATGAATTCGAGTGTGGGAGGTTGGGGTGAAGAGGAGAGAGGTGGTGGAGAGCGTGTGCAAAGCATTGTCTTCGAAAGGCACTCGCATTGATGAGGTGATTGCGAGGAGGGTTGGCTGGCTTGATGCACTTGGAGTATGAAGATAAGGCGATGTGGGGTGTTGAGGAAGAGTGAAGTGAGGGAGGCAGTGATGAATTCGAGTGTGGGAGGTTGGGGTGAAGAGGAGAGAGGTGGTGGAGAGCGTGTGCAAAGCATTGTCTTCGAAAGGCACTCGCATTGATGAGGTGATTGCGAGGAGGGTTGGCTGGCTTGATGCACTTGGAGTATGAAGATAAGGCGATGTGGGGTGTTGAGGAAGAGTGAAGTGAGGGAGGCAGTGATGAATTCGAGTGTGGGAGGTTGGGGTTGAAGAGAGAGAGGTGGTGGAGAGCGTGTGCAAAGCATTGTCTTCGAAAGGCACTCGCATTGATGAGGTGATTGCGAGGAGGGTTGGCTGCTTGATGCACTTGGAGTATGAAGATAAGGCGATGTGGGGTGTTGAGGAAGAGTGAAGTGAGGGAGGCAGTGATGAATTCGAGTGTGGGAGGTTGGGGTGAAGAGGAGAGAGGTGGTGGAGAGCGTGTGCAAAGCATTGTCTTCGAAAGGCACTCGCATTGATGAGGTGATTGCGAGGAGGGTTGGCTGGCTTGATGCACTTGGAGTATGAAGATAAGGCGATGTGGGGTGTTGAGGAAGAGTGAAGTGAGGGAGGCAGTGATGAATTCGAGTGTGGGAGGTTGGGGTGAAGAGGAGAGAGGTGGTGGAGAGCGTGTGCAAAGCATTGTCTTCGAAAGGCACTCGCATTGATGAGGTGATTGCGAGGAGGGTTGGCTGGCTTGATGCACTTGGAGTATGAGGGAGGCAGTGATGAATTCGAGTGTGGGAGGTTGGGGTGAAGAGGAGAGAGGTGGTGGAGAGCGTGTGCAAAGCATTGTCTTCGAAAGGCACTCGCATTGATGAGGTGATTGCGAGGAGGGTTGGCTGGCTTGATGCACTTGGAGTATGAAGATAAGGCGATGTGGGGTGTTGAGGAAGAGTGAAGTGAGGGAGGCAGTGATGAATTCGAGTGTGGGAGGTTGGGGTGAAGAGGAGAGAGGTGGTGGAGAGCGTGTGCAAAGCATTGTCTTCGAAAGGCACTCGCATTGATGAGGTGATTGCGAGGAGGGTTGGCTGGCTTGATGCACTTGGAGTATGAAGATAAGGCGATGTGGGGTGTTGAGGAAGAGTGAAGTGAGGGAGGCAGTGATGAATTCGAGTGTGGGAGGTAGTGTTGAAGAGGAGAGAGGTGGTGGAGAGCGTGTGCAAAGCATTGTCTTCGAAAGGCACTCGCATTGATGAGGTGATTGCGAGGAGGGTTGGCTGGCTTGATGCACTTGGAGTATGAAGATAAGGCGATGTGGGGTGTTGAGGAAGAGTGAAGTGAGGGAGGCAGTGATGAATTCGAGTGTGGGAGGTTGGGGTGAAGAGGAGAGAGGTGGTGGAGAGCGTGTGCAAAGCATTGTCTTCGAAAGGCACTCGCATTGATGAGGTGATTGCGAGGAGGGTTGGCTGGCTTGATGCACTTGGAGTATGAAGATAAGGCGATGTGGGGTGTTGAGGAAGAGTGAAGTGAGGGAGGCAGTGATGAATTCGAGTGTGGGAGGTTGGGGTGAAGAGGAGAGAGGTGGTGGAGAGCGTGTGCAAAGCATTGTCTTCGAAAGGCACTCGCATTGATGAGGTGATTGCGAGGAGGGTTGGCTGGCTTGATGCACTTGGAGTATGAAGATAAGGCGATGTGGGGTGTTGAGGAAGAGTGAAGTGAGGGAGGCAGTGATGAATTCGAGTGTGGGAGGTTGGGGTGAAGAGGAGAGAGGTGGTGGAGAGCGTGTGCAAAGCATTGTCTTCGAAAGGCACTCGCATTGATGAGGTGATTGCGAGGAGGGTTGGCTGGCTTGATGCACTTGGAGTATGAAGATAAGGCGATGTGGGGTGTTGAGGAAGAGTGAAGTGAGGGAGGCAGTGATGAATTCGAGTGTGGGAGGTTGGGGTGAAGAGGAGAGAGGTGGTGGAGAGCGTGTGCAAAGCATTGTCTTCGAAAGGCACTCGCATTGATGAGGTGATTGCGAGGAGGGTTGGCTGGCTTGATGCACTTGGAGTATGAAGATAAGGCGATGTGGGGTGTTGAGGAAGAGTGAAGTGAGGGAGGCAGTGATGAATTCGAGTGTGGGAGGTTGGGGTGAAGAGGAGAGAGGTGGTGGAGAGCGTGTGCAAAGCATTGTCTTCGAAAGGCACTCGCATTGATGAGGTGATTGCGAGGAGGGTTGGCTGGCTTGATGCACTTGGAGTATGAAGATAAGGCGATGTGGGGTGTTGAGGAAGAGTGAAGTGAGGGAGGCAGTGATGAATTCGAGTGTGGGAGGTTGGGGTGAAGAGGAGAGAGGTGGTGGAGAGCGTGTGCAAAGCATTGTCTTCGAAAGGCACTCGCATTGATGAGGTGATTGCGAGGAGGGTTGGCTGGCTTGATGCACTTGGAGTATGAAGATAAGGCGATGTGGGGTGTTGAGGAAGAGTGAAGTGAGGGAGGCAGTGATGAATTCGAGTGTGGGAGGTTGGGGTGAAGAGGAGAGAGGTGGTGGAGAGCGTGTGCAAAGCATTGTCTTCGAAAGGCACTCGCATTGATGAGGTGATTGCGAGGAGGGTTGGCTGGCTTGATGCACTTGGAGTATGAAGATAAGGCGATGTGGGGTGTTGAGGAAGAGTGAAGTGAGGGAGGCAGTGATGAATTCGAGTGTGGGAGGTTGGGGTGAAGAGGAGAGAGGTGGTGGAGAGCGTGTGCAAAGCATTGTCTTCGAAAGGCACTCGCATTGATGAGGTGATTGCGAGGAGGGTTGGCTGGCTTGATGCACTTGGAGTATGAAGATAAGGCGATGTGGGGTGTTGAGGAAGAGTGAAGTGAGGGAGGCAGTGATGAATTCGAGTGTGGGAGGTTGGGGTGAAGAGGAGAGAGGTGGTGGAGCGTGTGCAAAGCATTGTCTTCGAAAGGCACTCGCATTGATGAGGTGATTGCGAGGAGGGTTGGCTGGCTTGATGCACTTGGAGTATGAAGATAAGGCGATGTGGGGTGTTGAGGAAGAGTGAAGTGAGGGAGGCAGTGATGAATTCGAGTGTGGGAGGTTGGGGTGAAGAGGAGAGAGGTGGTGGAGAGCGTGTGCAAAGCATTGTCTTCGAAAGGCACTCGCATTGATGAGGTGATTGCGAGGAGGGTTGGCTGGCTTGATGCACTTGGAGTATGAAGATAAGGCGATGTGGGGTGTTGAGGAAGAGTGAAGTGAGGGAGGCAGTGATGAATTCGAGTGTGGGAGGTGGTGGAGAGCGTGTGCAAAGCATTGTCTTCGAAAGGCACTCGCATTGATGAGGTGATTGCGAGGAGGGTTGGCTGGCTTGATGCACTTGGAGTATGAAGATAAGGCGATGTGGGGTGTTGAGGAAGAGTGAAGTGAGGGAGGCAGTGATGAATTCGAGTGTGGGAGGTTGGGGTGAAGAGGAGAGAGGTGGTGGAGAGCGTGTGCAAAGCATTGTCTTCGAAAGGCACTCGCATTGATGAGGTGATTGCGAGGAGGGTTGGCTGGCTTGATGCACTTGGAGTATGAAGATAAGACGATGTGGGGTGTTGAGGAAGAGTGAAGTGAGGGAGGCAGTGATGAATTCGAGTGTGGGAGGTTGGGGTGAAGAGGAGAGAGGTGGTGGAGAGCGTGTGCAAAGCATTGTCTTCGAAAGGCACTCGCATTGATGAGGTGATTGCGAGGAGGGTTGGCTGCTTGATGCACTTGGAGTATGAAGATAAGGCGATGTGGGGTGTTGAGGAAGAGTGAAGTGAGGGAGGCAGTGATGAATTCGAGTGTGGGAGGTTGGGGTGAAGAGGAGAGAGGTGGTGGAGAGCGTGTGCAAAGCATTGTCTTCGAAAGGCACTCGCATTGATGAGGTGATTGCGAGGAGGGTTGGCTGGCTTGATGCACTTGGAGTATGAAGATAAGGCGATGTGGGGTGTTGAGGAAGAGTGAAGTGAGGGAGGCAGTGATGAATTCGAGTGTGGGTTGGGTGAAGAGGAGAGAGGTGTGGAGAGCGTGTGCAAAGCATTGTCTTCGAAAGGCACTCGCATTGATGAGGTGATTGCCAGTTGGTTGGCTGCCATGATGCAGTTGGAGTATGAGATAAGGCGATGTGGGGTGTTGAGGAAGAGTGAAGTGAGGAGGCAGTGATGAATTCGAGTGTGGGAGGTTGAGTGAAGAGGAGAGGGTGGTGGAGAGCGTGTGCAAAGCATTGTCTTCGATAGGCACTCGCATTGATGAGGTGATTGCGACGTTGGTTGGCTGCTTGATGCAGTTGGAGTATGGAGATAAGGCGATGTGGGGTGTTGAGGAAGAGTGAAGTGAAGGAGGCAGTGATGAATTCGAGTGTGGGAGGTTGGGGTGAATAGGAGAGAGGTGTGGGAGCGTGTGCAAAGCATTGTCTTCGAAGGCACTCGCATTGATGAGTGATTGCACGTTGGTTGGCTGGCCATTGATGCACTTGGAGTATGGAGATAAGGCGATGTGGGGTGTTGAAGAAGAGTGAAGTGAGGGAGGCAGTGATGAATTCGAGTGTGGGGTTGAGGTTGAAGAGGCGAGAGGTGGTGGAGAGCGTGTGCAAAGCATTGTCTTCGAAAGGCACTCGCATTGATGAGGTGATTGCGAGGGTTGGCTGCTGATGCACTTGGAGTATGAAGATAAGGCGATGTGGGGTGTTGAGGAAGAGTGAAGTGAGGAGGCAGTGATGAATTCGAGTGTGGAGGTGAAGAGGTGGTGGAGCGTGTGCAAAGCATTGTCTTCGATAGGCACTCGCATTGATGAGGTGATTGCCACGTTGGTTGGCTGCCATGATGCACTTGGAGTATGGAGATAAGGCGATGTGGGGTGTTGAAGAAGAGTGAAGTGAAGGAGGCAGTGATGAATTCGAGTGTGGGTTGAGGTGAATAGGCGAGAGGGTGTGGAGCGTGTGCAAAGCATTGTCTTCGATAGGCACTCGGATTGATGAGTGATTGCGACGTTGGTTGGCTGCCATGATGCAGTTGGAGTATGGAGATAAGACGATGTGGGGTGTTGAAGAAGAGTGAAGTGAAGGAGGCAGTGATGAATTCGAGTGTGGCCGGTTGAGGTGAAGAGGCGATGCGGTGTGGAGCGTGTGCAAAGCATTGTCTTCGATAGGCACTCGCATTGATGAGGTGATTGCGACGTTGGTTGGCTGCGATGCAGTTGGAGTATGAGATAAGACGATGTGGGGTGTTGAGGAAGAGTGAAGTGAGGGAGGCAGTGATGAATTCGAGTGTGGGAGTTGGGTGAAGAGGAGAGAGGTGGGAGAGCGTGTGCAAAGCATTGTCTTCGAAGGCACTCGCATTGATGAGGTTGATTGCGAGGGTTGGCTGGCATGATGCAGTTGGAGTATGAAGATAAGACGATGTGGGGTGTTGAGGAAGAGTGAAGTGAAGGAGGCAGTGATGAATTCGAGTGTGGGGTTGAGGTGAATAGGCGCGATGCGGTGTGGAGCGTGTGCAAAGCATTGTCTTCGAAGGCACTCGCATTGATGAGGTGATTGCGACGGGTTGGCTGCCATTGATGCACTTGGAGTATGAAGATAAGGCGATGTGGGGTGTTGAAGAAGAGTGAAGTGAGGGAGGCAGTGATGAATTCGAGTGTGGGAGGTTGGGTGAATGGTGGAGAGCGTGTGCAAAGCATTGTCTTCGAAAGGCACTCGCATTGATGAGGTGATTGCGAGGGTTGGCTGCTTGATGCACTTGGAGTATGGAGATAAGGCGATGTGGGGTGTTGAGGAAGAGTGAAGTGAAGGAGGCAGTGATGAATTCGAGTGTGGGGTTGAGGTGAAGAGGAGAGAGCGGTGTGGAGCGTGTGCAAAGCATTGTCTTCGAAGGCACTCGCATTGATGAGGTGATTGCCAGGAGGGTTGGCTGCCATGATGCAGTTGGAGTATGAAGATAAGACGATGTGGGGTGTTGAGGAAGAGTGAAGTGAGGAGGCAGTGATGAATTCGAGTGTGGGGTTGGGGTGAATAGGAGAGAGGTGTGGAGCGTGTGCAAAGCATTGTCTTCGATAGGCACTCGCATTGATGAGGTGATTGCCACGTTGGTTGGCTGCTGATGCACTTGGAGTATGAAGATAAGGCGATGTGGGGTGTTGAAGAAGAGTGAAGTGAAGGAGGCAGTGATGAATTCGAGTGTGGGGTTGAGGTGAAGAGGAGAGATGCGGTGTGGAGCGTGTGCAAAGCATTGTCTTCGATAGGCACTCGCATTGATGAGGTGATTGCGAGGAGTTGGCTGCCATTGATGCACTTGGAGTATGGAGATAAGACGATGTGGGGTGTTGAGAAGAGTGAAGTGAGGAGGCAGTGATGAATTCGAGTGTGGGAGTTGGGTGAAGAGGAGATGGTGTGGAGCGTGTGCAAAGCATTGTCTTCGAAGGCACTCGCATTGATGAGGTGATTGCGAGGAGGGTTGGCTGGCTTGATGCACTTGGAGTATGAAGATAAGACGATGTGGGGTGTTGAGGAAGAGTGAAGTGAGGGAGGCAGTGATGAATTCGAGTGTGGTTGGGTGAATGGTGGAGAGCGTGTGCAAAGCATTGTCTTCGAAAGGCACTCGCATTGATGAGGTGATTGCACTTGGAGTATGCGATGTGGGGTGTTGAGGAAGAGTGAAGTGAGGAGGCAGTGATGAATTCGCGCGTGTGTTGTCTTCGACACTCGCATTGCGAATGCAGTTGGAGTATGGAGATAAGGCGATGTGGGGTGTTGAGGAAGAGTGAAGTGAGGGAGGCAGTGATGAATTCGAGTTTGGAAAGGCACTCGCATTGATGAGGTGATTGCGAGTTGGCTGGCTTGATGCACTTGGAGTATGAAGATAAGGCGATGTGGGGTGTTGAGGAAGAGTGAAGTGAGGGAGGCAGTGATGAATTCGAGTGTGGGAGGTTGGGGTGAAGAGAGCGTGTGCAAAGCATTGTCTTCGAAAGGCACTCGCATTGATGAGGTGATTGCTTGGCTGGCTTGATGCACTTGGAGTATGAAGATAAGACGATGTGGGGTGTTGAGGAAGAGTGAAGTGAGGGAGGCAGTGATGAATTCGAGTGTGGTTGCGTGTGCAAAGCATTGTCTTCGAAAGGCACTCGCATTGATGAGGTGATTGCGAGGAGGGTTGGCTGCTTGATGCACTTGGAGTATGAAGATAAGGCGATGTGGGGTGTTGAGGAAGAGTGAAGTGAGGGAGGCAGTGATGAATTCGAGTGTGGGAGGTTGGGGTGAAGAGAGCGTGTGCAAAGCATTGTCTTCGATAGGCACTCGCATTGATGAGGTGATTGCGAGTTGGCTGGCTTGATGCAGTTGGAGTATGAAGATAAGGCGATGTGGGGTGTTGAGAAGAGTGAAGTGAAGGAGGCAGTGATGAATTCGAGTGTGGCGTTGGGTGAATAGCGGTGTGGAGCGTGTGCAAAGCATTGTCTTCGAAAGGCACTCGCATTGATGAGTGATTGCGACGGGTTGGCTGCTTGATGCAGTTGGAGTATGAAGATAAGGCGATGTGGGGTGTTGAGGAAGAGTGAAGTGAGGAGGCAGTGATGAATTCGAGTGTGGGGTTGGGTGAATAGGAGAGCGGTGTGGAGAGCGTGTGCAAAGCATTGTCTTCGAAAGGCACTCGCATTGATGAGGTTGATTGCCACGGGTTGGCTGGCTTGATGCAGTTGGAGTATGAAGATAAGACGATGTGGGGTGTTGAGGAAGAGTGAAGTGAGGAGGCAGTGATGAATTCGAGTGTGGTTGGGGTGAAGAGGCGAGAGGTGGTGGAGCGTGTGCAAAGCATTGTCTTCGAAAGGCACTCGCATTGATGAGGTGATTGCGACGGGTTGGCTGGCTTGATGCACTTGGAGTATGAAGATAAGGCGATGTGGGGTGTTGAGAAGAGTGAAGTGAAGGAGGCAGTGATGAATTCGAGTGTGGGGTTGAGGTGAATAGGAGAGAGCGTGTGGAGCGTGTGCAAAGCATTGTCTTCGAAAGGCACTCGCATTGATGAGGTGATTGCGACGGTTGGCTGCTTGATGCAGTTGGAGTATGAAGATAAGGCGATGTGGGGTGTTGAAGAAGAGTGAAGTGAAGGAGGCAGTGATGAATTCGAGTGTGGCCGGTTGAGGTGAATAGGCGAGATGCGGTGTGGAGCGTGTGCAAAGCATTGTCTTCGATAGGCACTCGGATTGATGAGGTGATTGTCACGTTGGTTGGCTGCCTGATGCAGTTGGAGTATGGAGATAAGACGATGTGGGGTGTTGAAGAAGAGTGAAGTGAAGGAGGCAGTGATGAATTCGAGTGTGGCCGGTTGAGGTGAATAGGCGAGATGCGGTGTGGAGCGTGTGCAAAGCATTGTCTTCGATAGGCACTCGCATTGATGAGGTGATTGCGACGTTGGTTGGCTGGCCATGATGCAGTTGGAGTATGAAGATAAGACGATGTGGGGTGTTGAAGAAGAGTGAAGTGAAGGAGGCAGTGATGAATTCGAGTGTGGCCGAGGTGAATAGGCGAGATGCGGTGTGGAGCGTGTGCAAAGCATTGTCTTCGAAGGCACTCGCATTGATGAGGTGATTGCCACGTTGGTTGGCTGCCATGATGCACTTGGAGTATGGAGATAAGACGATGTGGGGTGTTGAGAAGAGTGAAGTGAAGGAGGCAGTGATGAATTCGAGTGTGGCCGGTTGAGGTGAATAGGCGCGATGCGGTGTGGAGCGTGTGCAAAGCATTGTCTTCGAAGGCACTCGCATTGATGAGGTGATTGCCACGGGTTGGCTGCTGATGCAGTTGGAGTATGAAGATAAGACGATGTGGGGTGTTGAAGAAGAGTGAAGTGAAGGAGGCAGTGATGAATTCGAGTGTGGCCGGTTGAGGTGAATAGGCGAGATGCGGTGTGGAGCGTGTGCAAAGCATTGTCTTCGATAGGCACTCGCATTGATGAGGTGATTGTCACGTTGGTTGGCTGCCATGATGCAGTTGGAGTATGGAGATAAGACGATGTGGGGTGTTGAAGAAGAGTGAAGTGAAGGAGGCAGTGATGAATTCGAGTGTGGCCGGTTGAGGTTGAATAGGCGCGATGCGGTGAGCGTGTGCAAAGCATTGTCTTCGATAGGCACTCGCATTGATGAGGTGATTGCTTGGCTTGATGCAGTTGGAGTATGAGATAAGACGATGTGGGGTGTTGAGAAGAGTGAAGTGAAGGAGGCAGTGATGAATTCGAGTGTGGGAGGTGAAGAGGAGGTGTGGAGCGTGTGCAAAGCATTGTCTTCGATAGGCACTCGGATTGATGAGGTTGATTGCCACGTTGGTTGGCTGCCATGATGCAGTTGGAGTATGGAGATAAGACGATGTGGGGTGTTGAAGAAGAGTGAAGTGAAGGAGGCAGTGATGAATTCGAGTGTGGGGTTGAGGTGAATAGGCGAGATGCGGTGTGGAGCGTGTGCAAAGCATTGTCTTCGATAGGCACTCGGATTGATGAGGTGATTGTCACGTTGGTTGGCTGCCATGATGCAGTTGGAGTATGGAGATAAGACGATGTGGGGTGTTGAAGAAGAGTGAAGTGAAGGAGGCAGTGATGAATTCGAGTGTGGCCGGTTGAGGTGAATAGGCGAGATGCGGTGTGGAGCGTGTGCAAAGCATTGTCTTCGATAGGCACTCGCATTGATGAGGTGATTGTCACGTTGGTTGGCTGCCATGATGCAGTTGGAGTATGGAGATAAGACGATGTGGGGTGTTGAAGAAGAGTGAAGTGAAGGAGGCAGTGATGAATTCGAGTGTGGCCGGTTGAGGTGAATAGGCGAGATGCGGTGTGGAGCGTGTGCAAAGCATTGTCTTCGATAGGCACTCGGATTGATGAGGTGATTGTCACGTTGGTTGGCTGCCATGATGCAGTTGGAGTATGGAGATAAGACGATGTGGGGTGTTGAAGAAGAGTGAAGTGAAGGAGGCAGTGATGAATTCGAGTGTGGCCGGTTGAGGTGAATAGGCGCGATGCGGTGTGGAGCGTGTGCAAAGCATTGTCTTCGATAGGCACTCGGATTCATGAGGTTGCCACGTTGGTTGGCTGCCATGATGCAGTTGGAGTATGGAGATAAGACGATGTGGGGTGTTGAAGAAGAGTGAAGTGAAGGAGGCAGTGATGAATTCGAGTGTGGCCGGTTGAGGTGAATAGGCGCGATGCGGTGTGGAGCGTGTGCAAAGCATTGTCTTCGATAGGCACTCGGATTCATGAGGTGATTGCCACGTTGGTTGGCTGCCATGATGCAGTTGGAGTATGGAGATAAGACGATGTGGGGTGTTGAAGAAGAGTGAAGTGAAGGAGGCAGTGATGAATTCGAGTGTGGCCGGTTGAGGTGAATAGGCGCGATGCGGTGTGGAGCGTGTGCAAAGCATTGTCTTCGATAGGCACTCGGATTTATGAGGTGATTGCCACGTTGGTTGGCTGCCATGATGCAGTTGGAGTATGGAGATAAGACGATGTGGGGTGTTGAAGAAGAGTGAAGTGAAGGAGGCAGTGATGAATTCGAGTGTGGCCGGTTGAGGTGAATAGGCGCGATGCGGTGTGGAGCGTGTGCAAAGCATTGTCTTCGATAGGCACTCGGATTTATGAGGTGATTGCCACGTTGGTTGGCTGCCATGATGCAGTTGGAGTATGGAGATAAGACGATGTGGGGTGTTGAAGAAGAGTGAAGTGAAGGAGGCAGTGATGAATTCGAGTGTGGCCGGTTGAGGTGAATAGGCGCGATGCGGTGTGGAGCGTGTGCAAAGCATTGTCTTCGATAGGCACTCGGATTTATGAGGTGATTGCCACGTTGGTTGGCTGCCATGATGCAGTTGGAGTATGGAGATAAGACGATGTGGGGTGTTGAAGAAGAGTGAAGTGAAGGAGGCAGTGATGAATTCGAGTGTGGCCGGTTGAGGTGAATAGGCGCGATGCGGTGTGGAGCGTGTGCAAAGCATTGTCTTCGATAGGCACTCGGATTCATGAGTTGATTGCCACGTTGGTTGGCTGCCATGATGCAGTTGGAGTATGGAGATAAGACGATGTGGGGTGTTGAAGAAGAGTGAAGTGAAGGAGGCAGTGATGAATTCGAGTGTGGCCGGTTGAGGTGAATAGGCGCGATGCGGTGTGGAGCGTGTGCAAAGCATTGTCTTCGATAGGCACTCGGATTCATGAGTTGATTGCCACGTTGGTTGGCTGCCATGATGCAGTTGGAGTATGGAGATAAGACGATGTGGGGTGTTGAAGAAGAGTGAAGTGAAGGAGGCAGTGATGAATTCGAGTGTGGCCGGTTGAGGTGAATAGGCGCGATGCGGTGTGGAGCGTGTGCAAAGCATTGTCTTCGATAGGCACTCGGATTTATGAGGTGATTGCCACGTTGGTTGGCTGCCATGATGCAGTTGGAGTATGGAGATAAGACGATGTGGGGTGTTGAAGAAGAGTGAAGTGAAGGAGGCAGTGATGAATTCGAGTGTGGCCGGTTGAGGTGAATAGGCGCGATGCGGTGTGGAGCGTGTGCAAAGCATTGTCTTCGATAGGCACTCGGATTCATGAGTTGATTGCCACGTTGGTTGGCTGCCATGATGCAGTTGGAGTATGGAGATAAGACGATGTGGGGTGTTGAAGAAGAGTGAAGTGAAGGAGGCAGTGATGAATTCGAGTGTGGCCGGTTGAGGTGAATAGGCGCGATGCGGTGTGGAGCGTGTGCAAAGCATTGTCTTCGATAGGCACTCGGATTTATGAGGTGATTGCCACGTTGGTTGGCTGCCATGATGCAGTTGGAGTATGGAGATAAGACGATGTGGGGTGTTGAAGAAGAGTGAAGTGAAGGAGGCAGTGATGAATTCGAGTGTGGCCGGTTGAGGTGAATAGGCGCGATGCGGTGTGGAGCGTGTGCAAAGCATTGTCTTCGATAGGCACTCGGATTCATGAGTTGATTGCCACGTTGGTTGGCTGCCATGATGCAGTTGGAGTATGGAGATAAGACGATGTGGGGTGTTGAAGAAGAGTGAAGTGAAGGAGGCAGTGATGAATTCGAGTGTGGCCGGTTGAGGTGAATAGGCGCGATGCGGTGTGGAGCGTGTGCAAAGCATTGTCTTCGATAGGCACTCGGATTCATGAGTTGATTGCCACGTTGGTTGGCTGCCATGATGCAGTTGGAGTATGGAGATAAGACGATGTGGGGTGTTGAAGAAGAGTGAAGTGAAGGAGGCAGTGATGAATTCGAGTGTGGCCGGTTGAGGTGAATAGGCGCGATGCGGTGTGGAGCGTGTGCAAAGCATTGTCTTCGATAGGCACTCGGATTCATGAGTGATTGCCACGTTGGTTGGCTGCCATGATGCAGTTGGAGTATGGAGATAAGACGATGTGGGGTGTTGAAGAAGAGTGAAGTGAAGGAGGCAGTGATGAATTCGAGTGTGGCCGGTTGAGGTGAATAGGCGCGATGCGGTGTGGAGCGTGTGCAAAGCATTGTCTTCGATAGGCACTCGGATTCATGAGTTGATTGCCACGTTGGTTGGCTGCCATGATGCAGTTGGAGTATGGAGATAAGACGATGTGGGGTGTTGAAGAAGAGTGAAGTGAAGGAGGCAGTGATGAATTCGAGTGTGGCCGGTTGAGGTGAATAGGCGCGATGCGGTGTGGAGCGTGTGCAAAGCATTGTCTTCGATAGGCACTCGGATTTATGAGTTGATTGCCACGTTGGTTGGCTGCCATGATGCAGTTGGAGTATGGAGATAAGACGATGTGGGGTGTTGAAGAAGAGTGAAGTGAAGGAGGCAGTGATGAATTCGAGTGTGGCCGGTTGAGGTGAATAGGCGCGATGCGGTGTGGAGCGTGTGCAAAGCATTGTCTTCGATAGGCACTCGGATTCATGAGGTGATTGCCACGTTGGTTGGCTGCCATGATGCAGTTGGAGTATGGAGATAAGACGATGTGGGGTGTTGAAGAAGAGTGAAGTGAAGGAGGCAGTGATGAATTCGAGTGTGGCCGGTTGAGGTGAATAGGCGCGATGCGGTGTGGAGCGTGTGCAAAGCATTGTCTTCGATAGGCACTCGGATTCATGAGTTGATTGCCACGTTGGTTGGCTGCCATGATGCAGTTGGAGTATGGAGATAAGACGATGTGGGGTGTTGAAGAAGAGTGAAGTGAAGGAGGCAGTGATGAATTCGAGTGTGGCCGGTTGAGGTGAATAGGCGCGATGCGGTGTGGAGCGTGTGCAAAGCATTGTCTTCGATAGGCACTCGGATTCATGAGTTGATTGCCACGTTGGTTGGCTGCCATGATGCAGTTGGAGTATGGAGATAAGACGATGTGGGGTGTTGAAGAAGAGTGAAGTGAAGGAGGCAGTGATGAATTCGAGTGTGGCCGGTTGAGGTGAATAGGCGCGATGCGGTGTGGAGCGTGTGCAAAGCATTGTCTTCGATAGGCACTCGGATTTATGAGTTGATTGCCACGTTGGTTGGCTGCCATGATGCAGTTGGAGTATGGAGATAAGACGATGTGGGGTGTTGAAGAAGAGTGAAGTGAAGGAGGCAGTGATGAATTCGAGTGTGGCCGGTTGAGGTGAATAGGCGCGATGCGGTGTGGAGCGTGTGCAAAGCATTGTCTTCGATAGGCACTCGGATTCATGAGGTGATTGCCACGTTGGTTGGCTGCCATGATGCAGTTGGAGTATGGAGATAAGACGATGTGGGGTGTTGAAGAAGAGTGAAGTGAAGGAGGCAGTGATGAATTCGAGTGTGGCCGGTTGAGGTGAATAGGCGCGATGCGGTGTGGAGCGTGTGCAAAGCATTGTCTTCGATAGGCACTCGGATTTATGAGTTGATTGCCACGTTGGTTGGCTGCCATGATGCAGTTGGAGTATGGAGATAAGACGATGTGGGGTGTTGAAGAAGAGTGAAGTGAAGGAGGCAGTGATGAATTCGAGTGTGGCCGGTTGAGGTGAATAGGCGCGATGCGGTGTGGAGCGTGTGCAAAGCATTGTCTTCGATAGGCACTCGGATTTATGAGTTGATTGCCACGTTGGTTGGCTGCCATGATGCAGTTGGAGTATGGAGATAAGACGATGTGGGGTGTTGAAGAAGAGTGAAGTGAAGGAGGCAGTGATGAATTCGAGTGTGGCCGGTTGAGGTGAATAGGCGCGATGCGGTGTGGAGCGTGTGCAAAGCATTGTCTTCGATAGGCACTCGGATTCATGAGTTGATTGCCACGTTGGTTGGCTGCCATGATGCAGTTGGAGTATGGAGATAAGACGATGTGGGGTGTTGAAGAAGAGTGAAGTGAAGGAGGCAGTGATGAATTCGAGTGTGGCCGGTTGAGGTGAATAGGCGCGATGCGGTGTGGAGCGTGTGCAAAGCATTGTCTTCGATAGGCACTCGGATTCATGAGTTGATTGCCACGTTGGTTGGCTGCCATGATGCAGTTGGAGTATGGAGATAAGACGATGTGGGGTGTTGAAGAAGAGTGAAGTGAAGGAGGCAGTGATGAATTCGAGTGTGGCCGGTTGAGGTGAATAGGCGCGATGCGGTGTGGAGCGTGTGCAAAGCATTGTCTTCGATAGGCACTCGGATTTATGAGGTGATTGCCACGTTGGTTGGCTGCCATGATGCAGTTGGAGTATGGAGATAAGACGATGTGGGGTGTTGAAGAAGAGTGAAGTGAAGGAGGCAGTGATGAATTCGAGTGTGGCCGGTTGAGGTGAATAGGCGCGATGCGGTGTGGAGCGTGTGCAAAGCATTGTCTTCGATAGGCACTCGGATTCATGAGTTGATTGCCACGTTGGTTGGCTGCCATGATGCAGTTGGAGTATGGAGATAAGACGATGTGGGGTGTTGAAGAAGAGTGAAGTGAAGGAGGCAGTGATGAATTCGAGTGTGGCCGGTTGAGGTGAATAGGCGCGATGCGGTGTGGAGCGTGTGCAAAGCATTGTCTTCGATAGGCACTCGGATTTATGAGGTGATTGCCACGTTGGTTGGCTGCCATGATGCAGTTGGAGTATGGAGATAAGACGATGTGGGGTGTTGAAGAAGAGTGAAGTGAAGGAGGCAGTGATGAATTCGAGTGTGGCCGGTTGAGGTGAATAGGCGCGATGCGGTGTGGAGCGTGTGCAAAGCATTGTCTTCGATAGGCACTCGGATTCATGAGTTGATTGCCACGTTGGTTGGCTGCCATGATGCAGTTGGAGTATGGAGATAAGACGATGTGGGGTGTTGAAGAAGAGTGAAGTGAAGGAGGCAGTGATGAATTCGAGTGTGGCCGGTTGAGGTGAATAGGCGCGATGCGGTGTGGAGCGTGTGCAAAGCATTGTCTTCGATAGGCACTCGGATTTATGAGTTGATTGCCACGTTGGTTGGCTGCCATGATGCAGTTGGAGTATGGAGATAAGACGATGTGGGGTGTTGAAGAAGAGTGAAGTGAAGGAGGCAGTGATGAATTCGAGTGTGGCCGGTTGAGGTGAATAGGCGCGATGCGGTGTGGAGCGTGTGCAAAGCATTGTCTTCGATAGGCACTCGGATTCATGAGTTGATTGCCACGTTGGTTGGCTGCCATGATGCAGTTGGAGTATGGAGATAAGACGATGTGGGGTGTTGAAGAAGAGTGAAGTGAAGGAGGCAGTGATGAATTCGAGTGTGGCCGGTTGAGGTGAATAGGCGCGATGCGGTGTGGAGCGTGTGCAAAGCATTGTCTTCGATAGGCACTCGGATTCATGAGTTGATTGCCACGTTGGTTGGCTGCCATGATGCAGTTGGAGTATGGAGATAAGACGATGTGGGGTGTTGAAGAAGAGTGAAGTGAAGGAGGCAGTGATGAATTCGAGTGTGGCCGGTTGAGGTGAATAGGCGCGATGCGGTGTGGAGCGTGTGCAAAGCATTGTCTTCGATAGGCACTCGGATTCATGAGTTGATTGCCACGTTGGTTGGCTGCCATGATGCAGTTGGAGTATGGAGATAAGACGATGTGGGGTGTTGAAGAAGAGTGAAGTGAAGGAGGCAGTGATGAATTCGAGTGTGGCCGGTTGAGGTGAATAGGCGCGATGCGGTGTGGAGCGTGTGCAAAGCATTGTCTTCGATAGGCACTCGGATTGATGAGTTGATTGCCACGTTGGTTGGCTGCCATGATGCAGTTGGAGTATGGAGATAAGACGATGTGGGGTGTTGAAGAAGAGTGAAGTGAAGGAGGCAGTGATGAATTCGAGTGTGGCCGGTTGAGGTGAATAGGCGCGATGCGGTGTGGAGCGTGTGCAAAGCATTGTCTTCGATAGGCACTCGGATTCATGAGTTGATTGCCACGTTGGTTGGCTGCCATGATGCAGTTGGAGTATGGAGATAAGACGATGTGGGGTGTTGAAGAAGAGTGAAGTGAAGGAGGCAGTGATGAATTCGAGTGTGGCCGGTTGAGGTGAATAGGCGCGATGCGGTGTGGAGCGTGTGCAAAGCATTGTCTTCGATAGGCACTCGGATTCATGAGTTGATTGCCACGTTGGTTGGCTGCCATGATGCAGTTGGAGTATGGAGATAAGACGATGTGGGGTGTTGAAGAAGAGTGAAGTGAAGGAGGCAGTGATGAATTCGAGTGTGGCCGGTTGAGGTGAATAGGCGCGATGCGGTGTGGAGCGTGTGCAAAGCATTGTCTTCGATAGGCACTCGGATTTATGAGTTGATTGCCACGTTGGTTGGCTGCCATGATGCAGTTGGAGTATGGAGATAAGACGATGTGGGGTGTTGAAGAAGAGTGAAGTGAAGGAGGCAGTGATGAATTCGAGTGTGGCCGGTTGAGGTGAATAGGCGCGATGCGGTGTGGAGCGTGTGCAAAGCATTGTCTTCGATAGGCACTCGGATTCATGAGTGATTGCCACGTTGGTTGGCTGCCATGATGCAGTTGGAGTATGGAGATAAGACGATGTGGGGTGTTGAAGAAGAGTGAAGTGAAGGAGGCAGTGATGAATTCGAGTGTGGCCGGTTGAGGTGAATAGGCGCGATGCGGTGTGGAGCGTGTGCAAAGCATTGTCTTCGATAGGCACTCGGATTCATGAGTTGATTGCCACGTTGGTTGGCTGCCATGATGCAGTTGGAGTATGGAGATAAGACGATGTGGGGTGTTGAAGAAGAGTGAAGTGAAGGAGGCAGTGATGAATTCGAGTGTGGCCGGTTGAGGTGAATAGGCGCGATGCGGTGTGGAGCGTGTGCAAAGCATTGTCTTTCGATAGGCACTCGGATTCATGAGTTGATTGCCACGTTGGTTGGCTGCCATGATGCAGTTGGAGTATGGAGATAAGACGATGTGGGGTGTTGAAGAAGAGTGAAGTGAAGGAGGCAGTGATGAATTCGAGTGTGGCCGGTTGAGGTGAATAGGCGCGATGCGGTGTGGAGCGTGTGCAAAGCATTGTCTTCGATAGGCACTCGGATTGATGAGTTGATTGCCACGTTGGTTGGCTGCCATGATGCAGTTGGAGTATGGAGATAAGACGATGTGGGGTGTTGAAGAAGAGTGAAGTGAAGGAGGCAGTGATGAATTCGAGTGTGGCCGGTTGAGGTGAATAGGCGCGATGCGGTGTGGAGCGTGTGCAAAGCATTGTCTTCGATAGGCACTCGGATTCATGAGTTGATTGCCACGTTGGTTGGCTGCCATGATGCAGTTGGAGTATGGAGATAAGACGATGTGGGGTGTTGAAGAAGAGTGAAGTGAAGGAGGCAGTGATGAATTCGAGTGTGGCCGGTTGAGGTGAATAGGCGATGCGGTGTGGAGCGTGTGCAAAGCATTGTCTTCGATAGGCACTCGGATTTATGAGTTGATTGCCACGTTGGTTGGCTGCCATGATGCAGTTGGAGTATGGAGATAAGACGATGTGGGGTGTTGAAGAAGAGTGAAGTGAAGGAGGCAGTGATGAATTCGAGTGTGGCCGGTTGAGGTGAATAGGCGCGATGCGGTGTGGAGCGTGTGCAAAGCATTGTCTTCGATAGGCACTCGGATTCATTGATTGATTGCCACGTTGGTTGGCTGCCATGATGCAGTTGGAGTATGGAGATAAGACGATGTGGGGTGTTGAAGAAGAGTGAAGTGAAGGAGGCAGTGATGAATTCGAGTGTGGCCGGTTGAGGTGAATAGGCGCGATGCGGTGTGGAGGCGTGTGCAAAGCATTGTCTTCGATAGGCACTCGGATTCATGAGTTGATTGCCACGTTGGTTGGCTGCCATGATGCAGTTGGAGTATGGAGATAAGACGATGTGGGGTGTTGAAGAAGAGTGAAGTGAAAGGAGGCAGTGATGAATTCGAATGTGGCCGGTTGAGGTGAATAGGCGCGATGCGGTGTGGAGCGTGTGCAAAGCATTGTCTTCGATAGGCACTCGGATTTTAATGAGTTGATTGCCACGTTGGTTGGCTGCCATGATGCAGTTGGAGTATGGAGATAAGACGATGTGGGGTGTTGAAGAAGAGTGAAGTGAAGGAGGCAGTGATGAATTCGAGTGTGGCCGGTTGAGGTGAATAGGCGAGATGCGGTGTGGAGCGTGTGCAAAGCATTGTCTTCGATAGGCACTCGGATTTATGAGGTGATTGTCACGTTGGTTGGCTGCCATGATGCAGTTGGAGTATGGAGATAAGACGATGTGGGGTGTTGAAGAAGAGTGAAGTGAAGGAGGCAGTGATGAATTCGAGTGTGGCCGGTTGAGGTGAATAGGCGAGATGCGGTGTGGAGCGTGTGCAAAGCATTGTCTTCGATAGGCACTCGGATTGATGAGGTGATTGTCACGTTGGTTGGCTGCCATGATGCAGTTGGAGTATGGAGATAAGACGATGTGGGGTGTTGAAGAAGAGTGAAGTGAAGGAGGCAGTGATGAATTCGAGTGTGGCCGGTTGAGGTGAATAGGCGAGATGCGGTGTGGAGCGTGTGCAAAGCATTGTCTTCGATAGGCACTCGGATTGATGAGGTGATTGTCACGTTGGTTGGCTGCCATGATGCAGTTGGAGTATGGAGATAAGACGATGTGGGGTGTTGAAGAAGAGTGAAGTGAAGGAGGCAGTGATGAATTCGAGTGTGGCCGGTTGAGGTGAATAGGCGAGATGCGGTGTGGAGCGTGTGCAAAGCATTGTCTTCGATAGGCACTCGGATTCATGAGGTTGATTGCCACGTTGGTTGGCTGCCATGATGCAGTTGGAGTATGGAGATAAGACGATGTGGGGTGTTTGAAGAAGAGTGAAGTGAAGGAGGCAGTGATGAATTCGAGTGTGGCCGGTTGAGGTGAATAGGCGGATGCGGTGTGGAGCGTGTGCAAAGCATTGTCTTCGATAGGCACTCGGATTATGTGATTGCCAGTTGGTTGGCTGCCATGATGCAGTTGGAGTATGGAGATAAAAGACGATGTGGGGTGTTGAAGAAGAGTGAAGTGAAGGAGGCAGTGATGAATTCGAGTGTGGCCGGTTGAGGTGAATAGGCGCGATGCGGTGTGGAGCGTGTGCAAAAGCATTGTCTTCGATAGGCACTCGGATTTATGAGTTGATTGTCACGTTGGTTTGGCTGCCAATGATGCAGTTGGAGTATGGAGATAAGACGATGTGGGGTGTTGAAGAAGAGTGAAGTGAAGGAGGCAGTGATGAATTCGAGTGTGGCCGGTCGCGATGCGGCGTGTGCAAAGCATTGTCTTCGATAGGGCACGTTGGTTGGCTGGATAGCAGTGGAATATGGACACGAGTGAGTCGTGTGCCACTGCGGTCACAGATAGGCACTCGGATCCATTGGTGCACGGGTTGGCTGCCATGAGCAGTGGAGTATAAGATAAGACGATGTGGGGTGTTGAAGAAGAGTGTGAAGGAGGCAGTGATGAATTCGAGCGTGTGGTTATGAGGTGAATAGGCGCGATGCGGTGTGGAGCGTGTGCAAAAGCATTGTCTTTCGATAGGCACTCGGATATGAGTGATTGTCCACGTTGGTTTGGCTGCCATGATGCAGTTGGCGAGTATGAGATAAGACGATGTGGGGTGTTGAAGAAGAGTGAAGTGAAGGATGGCAGTGATGAATTCGACACGGCGTAAGTGAATAGGCGCGGCGGTGTGGAGCCTGTGCAAAGCATTGTCTTCGATAGGCACTCGGATTTATGAGGTGATATGTCACAGGATCATGCCTGCGACATTGATTGCCACCACTACTGGTTGATGTTGCCACGTATGATGAGAGGGAGATATGAGACCGAAAGGGTGTGGATGTATGGCGAGATGAAGAGTTTTCGCAAGCTGAATAGCGCGATGCTTATGTTGTGAGGTGATGTCACGTTGGCTTTAGAAGCGCGTACAATTGACCACTCCCTAAGTTGCAGTGAATGAAGCCTTGGAGTATGGACTTATTAAAGACGAGGATTGTCAGGTAGTTGAAGAACGAGTGAACAGTTGAAGTGATAGGGCCCGAGTGGATTGAATTCGTTCGAGTGTTGCACGCGTTTAGGTGAAATTAAGCGCCGATCGCCGGATGACTTGGAGGCGTGACCGCATGCAAGTCTTCGCTCCACTCGATTATGCAGTTGATTGCCACGTCCGCGAATGGCTGCATTGACTCGTATGGAGATATGGTTACGATAAAGACAGCTGGGTGTGAAGAAGAGTGAAGGTGAAGGAGAGGCTTCAGTGAGAAATTCCGAATGTGGCCGGTTGGGTTGAAATTAGGCGCGATGCAGGTGTGGAGCCGTGCGCAAAGCCTATTGTGCTTTCGATACGTGGCACTCGGGACAGATAGATGAGTTGATTGCCACGTTGGTTGCGCTTGCCATGATGCAGTTGAGTCATGGAAAGCTAAGGACGATGTGGGTGTGAAGAAGAGTGAAGTGAAGACCCGGCTCTCGCAAGCTGTTATCAAGTGACTGTGCTATATTTTCGAGTTGTGGCGTGAATGTAGTCGGAAATAGGCGCGAGCTCAGGTGTGGAGACGTGTGCACAGCATTGTGTTCTTTCGATTAGGGACACTCGGATTTGATGACGGTGATTGCACGTTCTGGCGTGTGCCTGGCCTATGACAGAATGGGTGGTATGGACGATATATGACGATTGTGGGTGTTGGAAGAAGTAGTTTGAAGTGAAGGACTGGCAGTGATTGAAATTTCGAGTGTTGGCTGGTTGCAGGTGAATAGGCGCCGATGAGCGGTGTTAGAGCGTGTGCAGAGAAGCATTGTTCTTCCGTATAGGCACTCGGATTCATGAGTTTGATTGCCACGTGGTTGGGCTGCCATGATGCATGGAGTATGGAGATAAGACGATGTGGGTGTTGAAGAAGAGTGAGTGTAAGGAGCAGTGATGAATTTCGATGTTGGCCGGTTTAGGTGAAATAGGCGATGCCCGGTGTGGTTATAGCGTGTGCAAGCATTGTTCTTCGATAGGCACTCAACGATTTACATGAGTTGATTGAGCACCGTTGGTTTGGCTGCGCATGATGCAGTTGGAGTATGAATAAACACGATGTGTGGGTGTTGTGAAGAAGAAGATGAAGTGAAGGAAGGCAGTGAATGAATTCGAGTGTGCCGGTTGAGGTGAATAGGAGCGATGCCGTGTGCAGCGTGTGCGGAAGAGCATTGTCCTTCGATAGGCACTCGGAGGCACGTCAACACATGTTTGCATGCCAGTGCGATGGCAGTTGGAGCATGGGGATAAGACGATGTTGGGGTGAAGAAGGTGAAGTGAAGGAGCACGATTGAAGTGTGGCCGGTTGAAGGTGAATAGGTTGAGAGCGTATGATATGCGAAGCAATGTTCGATAGACTCGATTTCATGAGGTGATTTGCAACGTGTTGAAGAGAGTGAAGTTGAGGAGGCAGGATGAATTCGAATGTTGGCCGGTGGTAGGTGAATAGAAGCGATGCGGGTGTGGAGCGTGTGCAAAGCATTGTCTTTGAAAGCACTAGGATTCATGAGTGATTGCCACGTTGGTTGCTTTGCCATATGCAATTTGGAGTATGGAAGAATAAGACGATGTGGCGGTGTTGAAGAAAGGAAGGTTGAAAGGAGGCCAATGCATGAATTCGAGTTGGCCCGTAAGAGGTTGAATAGGCGCGATGCGGCCATGTGGGAGCGTGCGCAAAGCATTTGTCTTCGATTGGCACTCGGATTTAATGAGGTTGATTGCGCACGTTGGTGGCTGCCATGATGCATGGAGTATGGAGATAAGACGATGTGGGCGTGTGAAGAAGAGTGTAAGTGAAGGAACCCGCAGGGTGATGAATTCGAGCGGTGTGGCCGCCGTGGAGCAGTGGAATAGGCGCACTGGCATGCGATTGGAGCTGTGCTGCATAAGCATTGTCTTCATAGGCCCTCGGATTCATGAGTTAATACATGTATGCAACGTGGTTGGCTTGCCATGATGCAGTTGGAGTATGGAGATAGACCCGAATGTGGGGTGTTGAAGAAGAGTGAAGTAAGGAGGCCCAGTGATGAATTCGATGTGGCGGTTGAAAGGTGAAATAGGCGCGAATGCCCGGATATGTTGAAGCGTGTGCAAAGGCATTGTCTTCGATAGGCACTCGATTCATGAGTTGATTGCCACGTTGTTGGCTGCCATGATGCAGTTGTGAGTATGGAGATTAAGACGATGTGTGGTGTTGAAGAAGACGGTGAAGTGAAGGAGGCAGTGATGAATTCGAGTGTGGCGTGCTGGAGGTGGAATAGCGCGATGCGGTTGGAGGCGTGTTGCCAAGCATCTGTCTTCGATAGGCCACTCGGATTTATGAGTGATTGCCACGTTGCGTGGACTCAATGATGCAGTTGGAGTATGGAGATAAGACGATGTGGGGTGTGAAGAAGAGTGAAGTGGAAGGATGGCAGTGATGAATTCGAAGTGTGGCCGGTTGAGGTGAATAGCGCGATGCGGTGTGGAGCGTGTGCAAAGCATTTGTCTTCGATAGGCACTCGGATTTATGAGTTGATTCCACGTTGCGTTGGCTCCATGATGCATTTGAGTATGGAGATTAAGCGATGTGGGCGTGTGAAGAGAGTGAGTTTGGGAAGGGGGGGGAGGGGGGGGCCCAAGTGAATTTGGAAATTTTCCGAGAAGTAGTAGCCGGTTGACGGTGATAGGCGCGATGCGTGTGGAAGCCTGTGCAAGCATATGTCTTCGATAGGCACTCCTGATTCATGAGTTGATTGCCACGTTTGGTTGGCTGCCATGATGCATTCGGAGTATGGAGATAAGACGAATTGTGTGGTTGAAGAGGAGTGAAGTGAAGGAGGCAGTGATGAATCGAATGTGGGCCGGTGTAGCGTGAATATGGCGCGATGCGGTGTGGAGCATGCCAACATTGCTATCGATTAGGCACTCGGAACCATGAGGTTGATTGCCAACGATGAGTTGGCTGCCATCGATGCCAGTTGGAGTATGGAAATAAGAAGATGTGGGGTGTTGAAGAAAGTGAAAGTGAAGGAGGCCATGTGATAAATATCGAGTAGTGGGCCGTGTAG
>QEYB01001008.1:0-53005 GCA_017562135.1 Dipylidium caninum
ACATGCTCTAGAATGTCTTGTAAGCAATGTATTGGGTGCATGAACATGCGTGTGAATACCATGAGCGAAAATTCCTTACCAACGTCTTCTCGATGTCGCAGACTGCATGGATGTGATGATTTGGCCACCTCGGTAGGAGAAAAGTTTGCGCAAGTGCGAGGTTCGGAAAGCTCTGTCTCTTACGGTCATTGGCAGAGAGGGAAAACGCATGAGTTCAGCAATTGAAGAGAGGAATGTGCACTGCAGCATTTCCATCTTTCCGTCCATATAATAGTCTTCGTCTCAGAAGTGTCAACAATATGCTCATAACATTAAAAATACATAAACTTATTTTCACACCTGCCGACAATAAGGGAGATTAGCGGCTGTATATAGCCTTAAAGGGTTGAAAGTCAGTCCACGTATGGCGGGTAACACGCGTAAGCCGAAACGAAAGAGCGCTTCACTCTAACCACATTATCTGCGTCTTCTTCGTTTGCTGAAGCGAAGAAGCAGACAATGTGACTACCGTGAGTTGAATTTACTTGACAGCGTAAGGGACCTGCTCAGTGTTTATTTGAGGTTGACACCGCTAAAAGCCCCGCCCCACTACTGAGCGTGCCTCGCCAAGACGGAAGAAGTATTTTCAACTCTTAAAGGGAAGCCAATGAGAGGCATTCCCCGTGAGAAGTGGGACCAGTTTCTGCGAATTCATTCATTTCATCATCTTCTTCTCTCTACTCCATTCCTACCTAGTAAGATCTGTTTGAAGCGCCATCCGCAATCAATGTGATTTGATCTCTGCCTGATACTTTGCGCCTCTTCGTATTGCGGGAATTCGTTATTTTCCGCCATACCTACCGACAACTCTTCGCTCTTAGTACTAATCAGTGCATGCGAGCAATCCATTAAATCGTTTTCCCTTTCTGATCAAAGTGTTATTTTTGAATAAGAGGGAGAAACTCCTTCAATCTCAACTTGGGTACGCGACGTATCGCACCTCCAAATATACCGCGATTGGGCATCGCATTCGTAGTAGTCGGGATAGCTTGCGAGTGCATCAGGTTCATTTTCCACAGCGATTATCTACCCTCATAACCTCTGCTCATTAGGAATTTTTGATATGCGTGACACATATTGTGAGCCACAGTGGCCACCTCTTCAGCACCGTTACTTTTCGCAAGCGAACACTTTTCCTTGCAATGGAAGATTGAGTATTACAACTGCCCATACTGCCGCACGCCTACATCCCTTTTTCCTGTGCCGACCACGACTTCTGTGTTGGTGTTGCTGACGATCCTGATGTTGTTTTAATATCCACCAGAATGTAGCATATAAGTGCCTACTCGTACCTTTTATTTTACTGCCCACTTAAGCATTTGCCCCTTCACACCTCACAAATTGGGATTCATGCTGAGATTAGTGTTGCCGACATGAACCTGCGCATGAAGTCCCTCTGGCCCTGGAGGCTCAGTTCTCGTGGGGACATCGTGAGCCTGCTGGGAGGTGTGCTCGCAACTGTTTCCCCTCATCCACCCCTTATGTCATTCCACTCCAATGTCGTTTCTATGACGAAGCACAGTAAATCGTGCACTTTCACATCGGCGAACAACTCGCACCACTGACAGTACTTCATGCCACCAAGTGGTTCTCTGTCGAGGTGAGCCAATGGTCTTTCTGCTCTCCCCACCTGATCTTTACGTAAATATACTCTTCACAAATATAGTCATGTTCACTGTTGCCCCTGTTATC
Organism: Dipylidium caninum; assembly: GCA_017562135.1. NCBI lineage: Eukaryota > Metazoa > Platyhelminthes > Cestoda > Cyclophyllidea > Dipylidiidae > Dipylidium > Dipylidium caninum. The sequence continues at coordinate 1,732 of QEYB01001008.1, forward strand.
ATACAAAACAATCCAATTCCCAATACTCACTTCATTTTACTCATTCACTCAATTATTCATTCTACTTACTTTCTTCCTCTTCCGATCACACCAAATAAGGCCGCTGCAGCTAAGTCTAATCGCACCATGAGTGTGATGGTGGCTGCGTTCTCCGGCACTAGTCCTGGGGTATTTTGACCTATGCAGCAGAGTTCTCCTGCCAATGGACTAGATATCCGATGATTGATGAAAATGCCGAGATTTTTGCAGTCCCTCAGAGAAGAATACAAAAAAGTCTCAATGTGGCAGTCTTGAGTAAGCGTGCTGTCACGTGTGTTGCCGTCTTTATTGCTTCCCTCACCAAAACAGTAAAGTGAGCATGGACTGTTTTGCGGAATGGTTTTAGAGTTCCGAGTTCACTAGACAGTCAGGCAGCACCAAGCAGTCATTTAGCAGGGGATGAGTATGTGTGAGATACGCGGCTGGCTTTGGCCACTGATCGGCTATTTAAACTGGCCCACTACCCTTCGAAAAGATTACCTGTCCAGCCTGACCCGCTGATGCCACGCCTTTCTTCCTCTTCACTACCTGATCACCATGAGGTATATTTTGACGCGTCGGCTGTCTCCACAAACCTCCTTCGCACGCGGAAAACCAGAGAAGCAGTGTGCGGCTAAGCATCGCAAACATGAACGCGACTCCGATTGCCATTTAGAGGCTCTGTCAAAAGCCAAACGAAGAAGTTTCAATTGCGCGATTTGAAGACACGGAGGACGCAAGGCAAAAAAAATTAATTGCATAATTTTGGCAACCGCATTCTGTTCATCGAGCTGTTCAAGAAGTAGACATCTATTGCCCGAGAGCGCGATGAAGTGGCGCGCCTTCAGCGAGTTAATCCCACCACTAATCACACCAACTGCGGATTGGGCAACGACAGAGTCCTGCGCCGATATGAGTACACTAGATCTATTCGAATTATTTTCACCAAACAGCCTACTTTCCTTGCCTTGTCTTGAGTACGCCATAATAAACAGAAATTCTCGTGTGCAGATGGCAATCTTGGTGAACCCATCATCATTCACTTCTTCCACTAGCGGTGGACAGTAATAAATACGTGGAGAATCATTCACACAAAACGCATGCACATGCGAACGCATAAGTGCTGCAGCGCGCCTTGTAATCAGACATTACCCATCCAGGCATAATCAACAGACCCAAAGAGAACACGAGACTTTGAGAAGAGAGGGATTCAACATTCCGTGGGGATTGTGTGTGAGGAAGTAAACTCATAGATTTGCATTGTGTCAGGAGTAAGCGAGATGCCATATGACAGCGGCACAATAATTTGTCTGCGTGATAAAACAGCCTCAACAAGTGCACACGTTCATGTGCACATTCCACTTGCGCACATTTTCAACAGACCTGTATGTTCTACCTTATAAAGCCTTTGGATGCAAGGACTACAAACTATTGCTGAAGATGCTTTATTCCTGAGAGTTTGGCAGTGTGAATGTGGAGACGGAGGAGAGAAGCTGACTCGACTCCACTTACTATGTTCGAATACGAGTGCACGTGTGGTGAGACATATGAAAAAAATGCGTGACCATCAGGCCAACTAGGCGAATGCCTCTCACAAGAAAATCTCTATTCTGTCTGAGAGTAGACGTCTCGACCGGAGACTGGTGAGAAGGAGGAAAATTTGGAAGCCTGGAATTAGGTGAGCGTCAGTTGTTAGGAGGCGATGGCTCCCTCAATACCCCCGTCGTTCCACATCCACTTGACGTACTCGGTAGAAAATTAGAGTAGCCGCGTGAGCGGTTTGAAGACATCTTCTATTTGGAGGACATTCGCACTGCGTGAAGCACATAATCTTCCAAGTTTTTATAAAGTGAGAATGCACTGCTCCTCAATGTCTTACACCTTCGTGCCAAGTTGATTTTCAATCTCCCATTTACAGTTGAGCAGAATGTGGATATAATTTAGCGATTGTGATGGTAAGATGACCGACATCTTTTCACTCTCTTCTTCTCCCTACACCGAGTACCAAGCTGAGTGTGGCATGAACGTCTAAATGACAGCCGCATAAGAAAGCTGTCCGAAGTGGCACTCTTGCCCGCTTCACTCTATATAAACTCGTTCTGCATCACCTCTTGCGACCATGCCTCCAACCTCGTTTGTTTGTATGATTAAATAGTGGAGGTCAGAAAAGTTGCACTTCTCACGAATTATGTCGAGCACGTGCAGCGCACGTGAATACCCTCCCTGTGGCAGCTCCACATACCATATTTTCTGCGCATTCAGCACACATTCTCCTCCTCTGCACCGCCTCGAACACTGGGAAGTCGTCAGCGTCGTGGACTCGATTCCACCAAGGCTTGAGTTTCGTCTCTTATTCATGTAACCGCAACGATATGTATAGTGTCCCACTGAACAGACTAGTCCACAATCTAATCATACGTTTGTCTGCCATTTGGCGAGGATTGAGGCTGTGCCTCGGGGCAGAAGCAATGCAACGGTTTTGTCATCGCGCGTGAGCCAAAGTGGTGAAGAAAGACAAAATCCCTGATCTTCGATTACCCAATGTAGTGTTCGTCCCTCCGCCGTGCTGAAACTCCCGCCCTCCGCCAGTCCCAAGGTGTCTGTTCCCAAACGAGTGTCCACGTCACTGCCATGCGAACATCAAATCTCCCCTCCGCACATCGCACCACTCTGTCTATCAGGTCTCCGCCTCACACCACGATTACTCCAAGGTAAACTAGCTGACAAGCGAGTTGCATCTTGTAGGGACAGAGTCTCATTCTCCCTTCGAGAACAAAATTAAGGTCAAAATTCCCTTCACTTTCGCGCGGGTTGGGTCCACTTAAGCGCGCAACTCCTCACTCACGCATACTGCTCCCATTTCTTCAAATCGCAAGTGCACATATGCGAGCATCCATGCTCATCTTATTCCACAACTGGGTAGTCAATTGGAGGCATTAAACCGCCACTTGCACGATGCACGCACGGAGTAGTCACACAGCGACTTCAAGGAGACGACTGTGAGATAAGTGAGGTGAGAGGAGGCGAGTGATTATCAACACGGAAAACTGATCCATCGGGCTTGCATTGACTCGTGGTGATGCGATGAGTGAGATTCACGTTGACTCCGCCAAAATCAACTCATTTCAACCCAATTCACCACACTCGTTACACCACCTCACACCACACCCACCCACCAGTCACAGCCCAGTCCACGACAGTCGTCGAGCACGACACTGTCCACATTCGACTTCACGTGTCTTATCGTGTTCGACGGAATGATGAGCGCAAAAGCGGTAGTAGCATAATCATTGGACAAGGGTAAGTCAACCGTACTGAGGGGAAAGTAACTCAATCTCAACTCGCCTCAAACTGTACGACGAGGCTGCGCTCTCTTTCGTCCAGGCGCGAATGAGACGCCTAGTCTCAACGTCCTCCTTCATCCTCTACCTCACAACTCGTGGCTTTTCGGTTTAACAAGCCGAGGTTCTCACATTACCTCCAGAAAGTCCACTTAACAACACCGACAGCTAGGTATCATCTCGTGTCTCCACAAATCGCAGCTCACAAAATGGTTTGTAAACAGCTTCCCCGCTTGGGCCACCTTCACCAATGCTATCCTTCGGTTGGTAAACGAACATGGTGGTCGTGTGACATTACGTACGCTGTCGTAACTGAAAGGTGGAATGAGTAGGAAGTGGCAAGTAGTCTGGAAACACCACGGTGTTAGTAGTGTATAACCAAGTGGTATGTAAGTCAGTGTAGAAGGTGATCAGATAGGCGGGCAGCTATCCATTCGTGTAACGGCATGAATGCATGTATGTGGCTCGTGGCACGCGTCGGCCTAGGGCTCGGGCTACTTCGCAACTTGAAATTGTCAACTAGTGATTTTGCCTGACTCGCGACCCGACACTCTTCCTTAACTCCACATTCCCGAACACCGTGTTGCGCTTTTGGCGATACCTCAACTCTCTCCATCTGCAGCCCATATACTCGTCCTCCGACTGTCATTGCCTTTCATTCCACAGGGCCTCTAATTCAAACCTACTTTGCGATATTTCCCTTCACGCATTATTCCACTCATCCTACTCACTCCGACTGAGTAACACTAATGTGCATGCAACCATCCGCGCTTTATGTCAAGTCAGTCTGTGGGCATTCTATTACTTCCCTTGACCATCACGAAATCTCCCCGCTTAACGTCTACCTCATGTGGTGCACCAAGTGCCTTCTACCTACAATTCGTTCTGAATGCCCTCCCACAACTCACTTTACGTGTCCACGAAGACATGTCATTAATTGGCCTCTCTCATCCGCAAGGCGAGAGAATCTATGAATCACCTATGGAATAAGGGGAGTGGAAACGAAACCAAGTAGATGGAATTAGGAGCTGTGGCAGGTGACGAGTCAAGGTTGACTGTGTTAGTCCTTATTTGGATGGTGGCTATGGAAGATGGGCTCCAACGACGTGTTACTTGGGAGGCGTGATAAATTGGACTTTGACAGGGACAGGAATGTAGGTGGCGAAGGGTGGAAGAAAGGAGGACCGAAGTGTGACTCACATGAAGCTCGCCGTAGAGTTGGACACTTAGTTCTGGATGGTAGGAGACCGGATGACAGGTAACTTGGTGACATCTTTAACGATTTACATCTTCCACAACCGAATGTTTATCAGGCTCCCATAGAAGCGTTACAGCCACTCGTAACGTCTGCCAGATTAAACACTTTGTCATATACGTATATGTAGATGGCGGAGAATGACTTGGGGGAAGTGGCAGTGTTTGAGCAGGTCAATTGATTTGACAGTGCAGACACCTTGGTGGCACCCGACTGAAATGTCGGTTGTGGGCTCAGTGACATGGGTGTCCAAACAATGGCTGCATATGGAGGTTCGACGTTGCTGCAAGGCAAGTTCGCGACGCGTGACGACAATTGAACGAAATTTCTAAAACTGTTTTTCACTGATACATCGGCAGTTAGGTTAGCCAGTGTGCTCTGGGTTAGAGAAGAAGAATGTATAAGGAATGCCTTTGAGGGAGGACGTTACTCACGAACATGCTGCACTGCATATTGGCCGTCTTCCAATTCGTGCGACATGTAGGGCCAATCAACCACTTTAAGCGCTGCAAAACGAGCGGGCCTCCTCAAGCGTGTACATGGCCACGCTGCGAAAGTTGATGCTTAGGATCAGTGCGCACGAGTAGAGGAGATTGGTGGCGGAGAGTACACATGCCACCACTGGCCATGAAGTGTTCAAATAGTGATGGGGACGAAAGGAAGGATTGGTAACATTGAAAAGACTACTGTCAGAAGAAGCGCAACGAAGCACTATTGCGACGTTAACAAAATATTCTATTTGGCCTGCATCGCCTCGAGGCGCATGTAGTAAACTGCGCCTCAAGTCACCTTCTTCAAACCACCTCAGCTCAAATTCAATTCATCTCGCCCCAATGCCCCTTATGAGGCGTCTTCTCCTTTGCCATCCATCCTGCCTCCAGACTCCTAACTCAATCGGCGGCGCAAATTCGCCTCCCAAGTCTCGCAGTCGTATCATTCCCCTTGTAGTGCTCTCACACAGTGACAGATGCAAGTTCCATGCGCGTCTTCCAGAAGCCAAGCCATCATCTGGGAGATGTGAAGATTTCATGTTCATAATTAACAAACATGTCCGACACTGGGGCAAAATGCATTGTTTATATTTGAGTTGCCGTTGTACCGCGCCCCAGTGAAATTTGTCTTGAGTCCTCAAAGCAATTTACTTATCAGCTTACGGTGGAATGTCGTGGAGTCCATGGGTGCCTGATTCACCTCCTCTCTCTTCTCAAAAGTCCTCCCTTGGCCCCAAAGAGGCAGGAATTGGCCATGACTTTCGATTCCATCCACACCCACCAGAGAGAAGGGGAGGTGTAATCACCTCCACTCAGGTGAGCGTGACTCAGGTGGTGCGTACGCATCACTGCTATCGTCGCCCCATGGCCTACAGCAATGCAAACTCACAACACACGTCGCACACATGTACCACCTCCTCCATGTGCTCACTCAGAACGAACGACAGAGTGTTGCAGTGCTATGCCATGGTCACCAGCCTATAAGTTTCGGCGTAAATGAAATTAATGACCTTCAGGCGACATTTAAGATCATTCTGTGTTTGATGAACAGCCCCGACACGGATGGACAAGCGCCGCTTCAAATCGTCACGTTTGCGCAACAGACCTGCCTGGTCATCCCCATGAAACCGCGTGAATACAAGCGGAGCGCACAAAATTCTCCGATGATCGACAACGTCACCTTAGACTCTTCCGAAAGCACTCTCGTTCGGCCCACTTCGGTGCTCTCTCACCACTCCTTACAACTGAGGCGTCGCTTTGCACAGACTTTCGCAAATGTTGCAAGACAGATCGAATTGGTAACAAACGGAAGGGAGCTGCCTTCAACGCCATTTACTTAGCCCACCCGAGAAGTCAAGAAAAATGAGGTGGAGTAAGTAGGAGGCAATCAAAGGCAGCCAGACGAATGCCCACCCGAGGTAGTGGCAGCTCTGTGTGCAGCAGGCGGTGAGAGTTGCATGGTTGCTTGGAGGACCACTCTCATATTGACGAAGGCTGCCCTGAATAAAGCACTGATTCTTCCACAATTCTCGGAATTGCAGTGACCCTTCTTTTACAAACTACCCAGGACCCAACACAGTGAGCATTTTTCTTCGCTGATTTACGCTTTTCACAATCGGACTAGTATTGCCTCACCTGTGGTACATCATTCGTCGAGGAAAATGCTATAGTTGTTTTATGTGTTGCAGGCGATCTTCTTTCTCATCGCTCTAAAAATCTTGCTGGACCGAGTGTCAGCAGCATGGGTAACGTACATGCTGTAATGGCAACGGCCCACGTCTGCCAGTTTACTGATGGCAACGAGGTGGATAAGCAGGGTGGCGCAGAGCAGTGCCATGGCTGTCTAACCAATGTTCACCTCGCTGTACCGATTTACCGCTCTGACGGATATATGTTGATTTGGTGTTCTCCGTCATTTTGCCCCCTAACCGCACTAATGCTGGTATCAAGTAGCCGGAGATTTCCCATTCACTTGAATGTTCTGTGCCACACGCACTCTGATGTTCTTAGCTGCACCAATGTAATGCCTAGATAGATTATGCTAAAGGAGCCGGAAGTTGTGCGTCTCTCCCTCTCACGCCCTCTGAGTTGTTAGAACTCTACCATCTACCATTGACGCTCTGCCACCATGTCGTCTATTTCCTCATTCTTGCTCAACATCTCTGCAGTCAATTGTCCCATGTCACGTGGCATAGGCTCAGTCCTCTATATCAGACAGCGTCCTACGTAGTACAACCCAATAAAAGGCATGGAGTATTTGTGTCTTCATTTGCTTGTCATCGCACAGAGCCTCACACTCCACTTCCCTGGCTCCATTTCCTTTCATTCATTCATTCATTCATTCACTCACTCACTCTCATTCATTTTGCGCATTATTCTCATTCCTTAGTAGTAAGACCACTGTGAAGGCAGCGGACACGATGTGAGTTAATCTGTGCTGGATGTGCCATCGCATCTCCATCTCCGTGTGGTAGGTCTCAGGTATTTCCACGTATAGATCAGCATTGCCCGCTCCGGTGGACTCGTGGACCGCGAGTGCACGCGATTAGAATTCACGCTCGCCAATGGCATGCTTTCGCGTCTAAACCGTGGCACGCAATGCTGCATTGACACCGGGCAGTGCCAGAAGCAAGAACAGATACTTGGAGAATTCTTTGCACAGCTTCTGCGCCTTATTTCACTGTAGGATTATCATGGAGCAAACGTGTGGCCATGAGCGAGCGTAGGTACCACGAGAACATGCATAACCTGCGGTAGGACCCACTGTGTTCACATGTTACATGAATGCCAATAGGAAGCGATGTGCTGTTGGAGCAGCGGGGTGAAACAGGTGTGGTTTTGTGTGAAGAAGGGTCAGGCAATACTTAGTGCGTTTGCGGTTCTGAAGCAACCCACAAGTGTATTGGCCCGAGGGTGATTTCGCTTCTAATTGCCTCGTCCGTGTTTTCCTCGGTCACCGCGGAGAGAAAATGGTCGCATTCATTCATTGGCTACTTGACTCGCATATACGTTTCAGCCGCCTCGATGGCCACATATTTTCAGCATTTATGACGCTGAGTTCGAAGGTGTGGGAATGCGCACACAGATTGTCACTTATCTATGGCCATTACCAGTATTAAGGGTAGGAGCGTCGTGAAGTGGCGTGGAAAGAGAATGGGTGGCTGCGAGTTAATGAGGAATGTGAGGGGAAGAGGCGAATGTGAGAGTAGCGCAGGTTCGGCAGTCTAGGCCTTCGCAACCTGCGATTGACGCAGTGACGCATTTACCAATCTGTTGATGTTTGGTCTGGCATGATGGCTAGCCAGAATCAAGGTGGCTGAAGCTATTACGTGGACACTGTTACAAGGACATCAGTGAAATATGAGGGGTATTATACTATGACGACGTAGAGGTGACCGCTGGTGACATGATTTGTCACACACTCTACATGTAATTGCTTTAGATTTTATGGAGATGACCAACTCCACCGCATCTCAACTCACAGGCGTTGGAGAGGGACATTATAGGGGAGAGTGGGTGCTTGGAGTGAGGCAGTTAAGAGGTAATGAGGCGGAGAATCATCATTTCGCAGTGTCCTGCTCATATCCGCCTTGTTTCAACTAGATGTTGTGTTTTCGTTGAATATTATAATGTACGCGTGGCAATAACCAAGCAGCATTTGCTTGAAGCCCTCATTCAAATGTTATTTCACACGTGGCACCACGTTGAATGCAACTAAAGCTTAACTTCCGTAGGTTCCTCTCTCACAAATCTACGTTGGGCCGTTCGGCGGCAAGGCGGTCGGCAGTGCACGTCACATTTGGCAGATGGAGGGTGTACCACGTGCACAGGTGGTGCGCAGACGAATTCCAAGTAAATGAAACAGCAAGGGAGGTAAGTGAAGGAAGCATTGGAGTTGGAATGAGTACAGCAGATCTTCAATAATTCAGTCAACGTCGGGAAGAGCGTGGAAGCGCTAAAACCAAGATGATGATAGAAAATTAGAAAGGAACCGGAGGTTCTCTCGGTGGCTAAGGGATTTGGCATCCTCATCAAACTGCCCTCTCCCCCTCCCTTGTCTTCACATTCAGGCTCATCACCCTCACCCTTGTGATCGCCACCACCACTGCGTGGCCACACCCTCTGATGTGACTGTGGCTAATTTGACAAGGGCACAACATGCTTCTCACCCCCTCGCTCTCCACCTTTCATTGATCGCAGGCGTCGTCTCGTAAATTTGTCACGAGCTTGTCGATACCGATAAACCAATGCGCATCGAGGCCTTCCAACTGCTGACGTGTCACTGTCTACGTCAGCAGAAACACCATGAGCAAGCGCCACTGTCAGACATCAGAGCGGATAGAAATGGATGAGAGAGAAAATGGGTCCCTCCACATGGTGAGTCCTACATTCCCCTTTCATGGCGTCATTATATCGCTGAAAGCCTACCACTGCCTCAGTGGGTATCCCAAATTCAAACTTATGATAATCGGTGATAAATCCATTACAACGTTTGACTCGAAAGGCCTCTCCCCTTGACAACTCAGCGTATATCATCTTCCTCTATCTCGACAGAGAACACGGCGGCGAGTGCTATGTCCAACGAGTGTGATGTGGTCCACGATGCCGAACGCATCCTCTACATATTGTCCCACATGCACGTATATACATTCAACAGAGGAGGAATATGACAGGCACGTGGGGTAAGTTGCATTGTGAGAGTGAGTGCACGAGTGGAGGACGACAGCCGTGTGTAATGCGACGAGAGAAAAACTCGAAAAGCAGGGACAAGAGGCCGAGATGGAGGGGAGAAGAACTGGAATGAGAACACCAGTGTCCCTTATGTCGGCGGCGTTTACAGTCGGAAAGCGGCATGCGAAAGAAACACATAAGGGTTGGCACATCCACAACTGGGGAGCACATGTCCGCTCACCATGAGCCTCGAGGAAGCGCAGGCATCATGTTGAATCTATTTGGAGGAGAGGAGTGAAAGTCGTTCGCAGTGCAGTTGGGGAGAGTTGCATTAGACCCTACATGTGCTCCATTTGTTGGTTACAGGTGAGTGCAGACTGTTGTCGAGTTTGTGTGACAAACTCAACATTCCATGTTTTCGACGCGCTGTCGGTCTTCCACCATCCTCCCATGTTCTTTCAGAAGCAACTGGAATGTGCGATGTTAGGAAAACACGTTGCCGTAGCCTAAAAGCGGATGAAGGCGCAGGTCGTGCAGTTGAGCACGGAAGACGCGGTTCTCCTCCATCCACGAGTACTTGGCGCAGCGAGGCGAGCGACGGAGGCGCCACCAATTTGAGATCGCATCAATGGGACGAGGAAAGTTGAGAAGGTAAGTGACATTTGCACTTCAAACAGTTGGTTCTGTTCTAACATGGACTGAGGTTTCGTTCCAATTGTCTGCACCCTCAATCACTTTCCATTGTGGAAGCAGTCGCTACTACGGCGGTTGGTATCGTCATCAATGTAAAGCTGCGTCGCTGGATCCCTGTGCGGGTTCATTGACTGCTCAATGCGACTGGATGCAAGGAATTATCAGAGTGGGCGTCTCTTGTTCTCACTTTTGCGTCTTGAACCCAGACCATTCTACTCGCAACACTAATCCTTCATACTACTTACAGCCGAATAAGGTTCAAACCTAGCGTTGAGGAGAGTGAAATGGGTTCATGCATAACATGCTCTCTCAGTAACCGTTTCATCCAAATATACTTTTCATGCTTGCAGATGACCGAGAGAAGAGAATCTCCACCTACTCCTGTGGCGCAGCGCATCGATACAGCAAGCAGGTGTCCACGTCGTCAATTGCACGCCAGTCAGAGATTCAAGGCGATGTCGCAAGAATCCTACACCACGGCGCATCGTCTTTCCTTCCTTCTAAGTCCCATGCTTCCTTTATCGCAACACCTCTCCCAAAATGCACATTCACTATCCTAGCTGCAAATGAATGCACTGAGGTGATTTACTGTGTGGATGCGTTGCAGCAAACTTTGTTGTTCTTCTGTTAGTCTCACCTTCCTCTTCCTCCCTTGTTCCCCACCTCCACCCCCACCCCAACCCCACCTCCCCTTTCTCCGTGACCGGCTTGGTTGGCAGTAGTTATTTTGAAGGGAATACACAGTTATTTCCTCCATGTCCACGTACAGGACCTCCTGTCAATGCACTCCGTCCACTTTCACACACGCCTATCTCCCTGACGCAGCAGTGAATGTGCGGTTTTGCCAATTTTTGCACCATTTTCACGTCATGAAGTGGATCTCTGGGCAGCCAGTGAATGAGTTAGGTAGGTCAAATTCACAAAAACTACTTCTGTGAACTTCTGTGGGCTGCGATTTATGAGAACACGAGAAGATACCTAACCGTTGATGTTGTTAAATTGACCTTTCGGAGATAAATGTGAGAACCTTCGGCTTGATAATTTGATAAGCCATGAGCTGTAAGGTAGAGGTCAAAGAGGGCAGACCGGACGGTCTCAGACACGCTCTGGACGAAAGAGAGCAAGGCCTCGTCGAAGAGTTTGAGCAGGGTTGACAGTCAAGTAACTTTTCCCCTCCGCACTGCTTGATTTATTCTAGTCTAATGCGTGGCGTGGCGTGGCGTGGCGTGGCGTGGGTGCCGTAAGGTGAATCCAGTTGAAATTAATTGGTTTGACGAGTCGTCATGACTCCCACTCAGTGCATTAACCACGAGTAATGTAACCCCAAATGGATCAGTTTCAAAGCCCTACCATTCGCCTCCCCTCATCTCGCTTTCCCTCAGAGTCGTTCCCTTGATGTCGCTGTGATTGCCTCGTGCTGTGCGCGGTTCAGTTGGCGGTTAATACCTCCAAATAACTACCTGGTTGATTAAGATAAGGAGGGATTCCACTGACCAGCGGGTCTCGCATATTCCGCTCTTCGGAATTGGAGACATGGAGCAGTAAGTGTGGGTATAGGAAGTGGGTGCTTGAGTAGACTCAAGATGGCCCAAAATGAAGCATGGTATTTTAGTTTTGTTCTCGACGACAGAAGAAAACCACGTCCAACCCAACTGGTTAAGTTATTGTCGCCTGTGGAGTGCTAGTCCAAGTGCAGCCTATGAAGCATTTGTGTTGGATAGATGGGGATATGGAAGACGGTTCCCCAACAACTCGTGAAACGTGCACACATTTGCTATTTTTGTATAATGCATTGCTTTGACTCGGAGCGTGAAAGAGCCTAGTGATCATGAGGACGATATAGAAATGCCGGCGTATTACCCATCGAATAACCAGTGAGTGGTGAGTGTGGTGTAGGAGACGGAAAAAAAGGAGATGTGAAAGTGGAGGAGGAGAGAAGAGGAGCGTAGACAATCGGAGCCGAGGGAGAAGGTTAGTGAGGTGAAACATAGACTTTTCCTGCCTATAACTTACCCTGCCAAAAGCAGCCAGCAGGATGGCGCCATCCATTCGTGTAACAGCCTGAGTGCACGTGTGTGGCCCACAGTCCGCGTTGCATTACTCAGTCCCTGCAGGGTCACTCCCAACAAATTCCATCCTTGCGGGCTTATCCAACCTATGCCTGGCCCCAATGTCTAACAACTTTCTTAAACTCGCCTACTACTCACACATCACCGCTTATTTCTACTACCTACAGTGCCTTCATTCTGCCTTCACACGTTTGGTAGTGACAAAATAAATGGTGTTCTCTCGATCAACGTCAAGCATGTATGACTGCCGATGCTTGTTTGTTCCGACAAACACAGTCAAGCACCATCTCCCTCACGCTCGTTGCCAGCTCGAATGCATTTGAGTGTGGCAATATTTACTCCTGGCAAGTGCGTTTGAGCAACCATTGTCCCCTCACCTCTTCCCTCCTTCGTCCCACCCGCTGTTATCTCACCATCCAAACCCACTAATTGAGACCGCCCACGTTACGTCGTTGACGCCCATTTTGCATCTCCGTGTGCTTTCCTCACACCAACGCTCCACATACTTACCTTGAGCTTTGATTCAGCAGAGCTCCTCATTTCCGTTCATTCATATGTTTTTCTTAACCCCCCTTCGGTGAGACACATTTGAAGGCGGGGCACGCGATGTAATGTTCATTTTGAAATTTCTACCCATTTTGCCGTCTCCCATAAGTTTCCACTATCTACCCGTCCTTCTAAGATCTCCTGACGCAGGTCATGGCGGTTGTGCTGATGTGCACAATGACGATGTCAGCAGTTGAGAAGGCTTCGATGCGCATTGGTTTATCGGTATCGACAAGCTCGTGACAAAATTTACGAGACGACGCCTGCGATCAATGAAAGGTGGAGAGCGAGGGGGTGAGAAGCATGTTGTGCCCTTGTCAAATTAGCCACAGTCACATCAGAGGGTGTGGCCACGCAGTGGTGGTGGCGATCAACAGTGAAGTGCAATGATATATAACAGTCGGCATTGAAGAGATTAGGGAAGACGACGCAAGGGTGAGGGTGATGAGCCTGAATGTGAAGACAAGGGAGGGGGAGAGGGCAGTTTGATGAGGATGCCAAATCCCCTTAGCCACCGAGAGAACCTCCGGTTCCTTTCTAATTTTCTATCATCATCTTGGTTTTAGCGCTTCCCACGCTCTTCCCGACGTTGACTGAATTATTGAAGATCTGCTGTACTTCATTCCAACTCCAATGCTTCCTTCACTTACCTCCCTTGCTGTTTCATTTACTTGGAATTCGTCTGCGCACCACCTGTGCACGTGGTACACCCTCCATTTGCCGAATGAGGTGTAAACTTTCCACTTTCATACGCATGGAAGCAACCTTTTCCTTGAATGAGCAGGAGAAGATTTAGATTACTAACATTTGTCCTCGTAATCGCCCGTGATCTCTTTTGCAACTCACCCGATGTGTCGAGAGTGGCATCCGTAGTCGCTGCCAAAATCCATTGTGGCATTCTCTTCTCACCTCTTCGAGCCAATATTTCTCCGCGTCTTACAAATGGCTGCATGGGCGCAGCTACTGCACCCACAACAAATCAATGGAGACAAGGTAGCTGGTCGACATATGCAATGAGGTAAGCAGTTGGTAGAAATAAAGAAAGGAGTTGGATCGCGGGCAGGCAGAGTCGGCAATCCGAGAGGGATGGACTCCTGACCCCCTCCCTCCTTCCATGTCTGTTAACCGATAATGTCGCTGCTGCAGCAATGCCACCGTCTTCCAACCGATGTTGCTATTTCGGCCACCCTGAGATCACTCTCAGTTACCCACACATAAGCTTCTCCTTTGGCAGACTTCTGCAAATGACGAGAGGAGAAATGCGAAGACTGATGAAAATAGCAGCCTCTGACGCCTGTCATTTACTTCGAGCACGAATGCAAGTGAGATGAGTTGAGGAAAAAAGGGTGGTGATGAGATTAGCCAGACGTATGCCTGTTCCAAGTAATCTCGCCTATTTGTGGGAGCAGAGGTCTCAGGCAGATACTCGCGGAAGAGCGAATCGGACTTGGCAGTGGAGTTAATTATAGTGAAAGTAACATTTGAATGTTGAGCGTCACGGAGTGTGAGGCCGGTGGCTCAAGTCACTGGTGACGTACAATGACAGAGAATGCGAGAAGTCGCATGGGTGGATGGAAGACCATTTCCACTTGGATAGAGTTTTCTCTGCTTCCACCTTCCACAAAATAAGGAGGACACTTCTTCTTCAGTCAGTGAAGAAGATTTTGTGATCGTGAGGTGTTGCAAAATGAGCCTCAGTCTCATAACTGCAATCCTCTCCATCCACCGGATATTCGGCATTCCGGGACGACCAACGACATTTACATGAATCCAGTGCAATTATCGCGGCTGTGTGTTGGAGCTGTACACTGTCAACTGTGAGAAGATGGGAGATTGAAGCATTCTCCCAGAGTGTATGCTCAGCTTGCGTATGCGTTTCAACTGTTTCAACACAAATCTTTACCCGTCAACCCGTCACGAAAAATGCCCACACGCAATAACCACGTATAATGTGGACGAAGAGGGAGGCGGAGGAGGTGAGATATCCACTTGCTGACACGTTAATCAGTTTGATATGAATACGAGATTACACATGTTGCCTCAAAGTGAGCAAGTGGCAGTGGCATTCGTAAGTTATGAGGTACGTGTTCGGCAGACGCGAAGGAGCAGAGACGAACGCTGCTCATTTTTGTGGGTGCCGTGTGTGCAAGGGATTGGTTTGCATTTCCTTGTGCACCGTGAAAGCGATGTAGGGTGGCATATCAGATTACTGAGGAGAAGGAATAAATCACTCCTGGGCTTCCTTGGATCAGTTGTTAATTGAAGTATAGAGCACAACCATCCCCATTCACATATCTAACGAGAATACTTGAGCTGGCTAACCGTGGACCTGTTAGGTGGAAATATCTGGCCACGCACACAATATGATGCACTAGAACCTGATTGTCACGATCATGTGTATTTATCCACCCATGACGTTACGCCAAATCAAACACACACTATATTGAATGTGGCAAGTGATGAGATGAGGAGGAGGTGTAGGGGAGAGAGGAGGAGGAGGGGAGGGGAGGGAGGGGAGGAGGGAAGTTACTTGCACACTGGCATTGGATAGATGCCACTGCATAACTAATCGCGAGGAGCAAAGTTGACATCACTCCACGTTCCCTGCCTAAAATTTGGTTTTGCTCCGAGGCATTGAGTTAGAACGTCTGAATGAGCTTGTGGTTAAAAAGCTCTGCCCCATCAAAATGCAACTTTATTTGTTGAGCATTTGCGTGGAATCAGATGGAAATGGAAAATGGCCTCCAACGACATGTAAAGTGGGAGGCCTCATTCAGTGACTTTCGAGAGTAAGGGTAAAAGTAGGTGGAAGAAAGGAGGAAAGAAATGAGGGGAAACGAGGGCAATCATATCTCGTGCGATGGCCAGTGAATATTGCCAGCTCGTGGCCATTTAAACTGGCACCGATGCGTGAGGAAAGGGGGAGATAGAGCCTTATTTGTGTTTTGCCCACAATCACGAGCACAAATAATCTTCGTTTTCATGACATAGTTTAGGGAATTTGCCCTCACCTTTCACTGTCATACGTATGAAAGCAGCATTTTCCTTTAATGGCATGAGAAGACATCAGTATCTACTTTTGCGACACTAAGAGCCACGACCCCTAATGCAAATCAGCAGATGCGCCCCGAAGAAATCATCCGGTAGAGTCTCTGCCACATGCCTTCCCAATGCATTCATTTCGCACCTCTGTGGCGTCAATATTTGTCCGCGTGGTACAAATGGGCGCATCGGCCCAGCGATTGCATCAGGAGAGGTGGATGAGGGGCAACGAAGTTTCGTGGCAATATGCCAATTGAGGTGTGCAGTTAGCAGGAATAAAGAAAGGCGTCGGGATCGCGGTCAGTACAGAGCCGGTAATCCGAGAGGGATGGACTCGTATCGAAGTATGCCTGCAGGGATTTATTTGATTGATGATAAAATGTAGCGCGAAGCCTAGGCTGACGCGGTTTCAACGCCAAACGCGCACATGAATGCCATCCTGCTTATCACACCTTCCCCATTCACTCCAATCAACCCCCTTCACCTCCTCATTTCTCTCTCCTTCTCTTTCTTCACATTCTTCACCATGTCACTTAACCGATAATGTATTCGCAAACCCACACCACTTCAATGTGCCAAAGTGGGACCCACGTCGTTTTAGGGCTACGCTTTTTTCCGCCTATGATTAACTGTCGCCAGTTACCCTAGTTTCAGATGAGGTCAGCTGACATGACTGGACAGCGATTCATGAGATAAGGAGCGTGTCGTTAGGACGAAAATAAAACACCTCAACTAGTTAATGCTGGGTGAAGGCCGCTCCAAAACATAAGCGGAGAGTGAAAAATGCATTGCACCACAGCACACGCGACTTCCACCTCCTCAACGCATGGAGAACAGAGGAGGACGTATAACCCAAGACATCCCATCAGCGAGGCAGAATTCGACGCTGAGTCATTGACGAAAAGGATTCGAAGACTCGGTGACATCAAAGAGTGGCACATATCACGGTGCAGATAATGGAAACTTCTCCTCCCACGTGGAAATTGAGAGTTATGCAGATGGTGAGAGGGAGGAAGGGAGGGAGGGGGAGGGAAAGAGGCGGAGAAGAAAAGTAGGAAAAAAGTGAGAAAGGGAAGATTTTGAACTCTACGCCTGTCTTTCTAGTGTTCCGTGCAGAAGGCGAGGATGCCCCTGGGACGGAACTGGAGAGGCGAACTTCTGATGGACTGTGTCAGAGCGATGTGAATACCCCCGTCAGTGCTCAGCACAAATGCACAAAGTGGGAGTTTGAAAATTCTAGTGAGGCCGCTGGAAGGCAGAAGTAATGTCTGCCTTCAAGCGAAAATCAGAAGTGACGAGGGTGAGTGAGACCCTGTTTATGGGCATTTCAGAGTTTCGCTAGTCACCACAATTAGCAGTCCGTAAATTCTGCTTGCCGCGTCAGAAAAGGGTCGATAGAGGGGCATGCTCTATACGAATGCTGAAGTAAAGTGGATCGTTTGAAGAAGATGGGAAAGGGATCGCAACATCATCTGCTCTAAGGACACTCTCGAACACGCCTCCTCTGGTTGTCAGGGTTAGCGTTGGATGAAGCTTCGAGTTATTGCGTTTGTGAAGGTGAAGTTTGGTGAGGTGAATCACTGTCTGAGATTGACGGACAGGGAAGAAGGTGAAAGAGTTATTGAACTCATTTTTTGTGTTTCTTGATTGGATGCGGATGATGATTATGCTACGTTGCATGTTCAAATCTAAGTAACACTGCCTTCTTCAGTGCATTGGAGAGAAGAGGACACCAACTCGTCTCATCACATATTCCGTGAGGATGTCCAAATTTGAGGGTGTTTGGAGGGCAGTGTGTGTGTTGGGAAATAACCTCTCTTATTCATTACAGCCCTTTTCCCCACAGACATCGCTACTATTTTGAGTAAAGTAATTGCTTAAGACACGTGGGACAGGCGTTATAGATAAGTTGAAAAGACAAGGTGAACTTTTTTCACATTATTCATTATATCCCAAAGAAGCAATTTTTATTGCCAAATGCAGCTCTCTGCTGACGTGGGGAATTAGACATATATGTCTGTTGAGGAAAAACCTGTACTCTTACAGTATTTGTTTCTTACAAATAATTGGCTATTACGGAAGAGGCAATAATTGTAGACCGTTGAAACGTCTGGTAATATGGAAGATGTTGAAAATGTCATATCGTAAAGAAGTTCATTTTTCAACTGGAGTGGAGGCTTAGTATGGTTCCCGTGCTCTAGCAGACAGTAATATTTCGTCGTGCCGACAGAGCAATGCTGGTTGTTATTCTTAAGTCTGCCATGCATGATCTCATTTTCACGGCAATGGGATTCCGCCGCTGTTATTGTTCCGCCTTGTTGTAGGAAGAATAACGGAGCATTTCGTGGGCACAGGACTACATACTCATCATACTTGGCTCTTGACGAAATTTCGGTTTATCGGGGCATCCTTTGTGGGTATTCTTATCTAACCACTTGTTTCACGGTTCTCGATTATCATTCGAAACACACTTTTCGTGACAATTGACGAGTTGCTGCGGAAACAGCGGTAAATCTGTGTTTTCACGGAAGAAACATAGGTGCGCGTTTGGTCTTGCGGTCGCTTGATCACCTGCAGTTGCGCCAATTTGTACCGTCGACCTACGAGTTCGATTTGTGCCTTCGATTATGGAATGGCTGGTTCCTGATTTAGACTCAAGATGGCGAAAAGTTGTGCATGCGTGCGGATCAGAGTCCACAGAAGACCTTAATTCCTCCACGATATCAGTATGGGACGGTGGTCTTCTTCAAGACTGGCTTACGATACTCAACATGCCAGAACCACAATAGAGTAGAGTTGTCATTAGTGGAGCCGTCTTCGAATGCCCGATTACCGGTTCACTCGTTGGGATTAAGTTTGAACTGGTATAGTAAAAGTAGGTGTAATGCGTACTTTTGTTTCAACTGGGTTCCCCACAAAACAACCTGGAAATGGAATATAAATACGAAGGAAGTTAACAAGGTAAGTAGAAGGAATATCTCCCAAACTTTTGAACCGAAATATCTAGCGCAAGTCAATCACACTTGCAAAGAAATTACAGAAAATGCCAGTTTCAAAGTGACCAACATCAGAATAACAGGGCCAACAATTCGCGAGAGGATGGCGTATAATCTGCTATTTAGTGCAACCCGCAAGCAGAAACATGGCGTACACCTCACTCCTACATGTTGCCTTCGGTTGATGTTCTGTGATTGGCGGAGATGGAAGTAGACGAGGTCGGGTCTTTACCTCTGTGTCTGGAAATATGAGAAATACTCAGGTGATACCCTGAGCACACCGGATAGGGAAATAAAGCGAGAGAGAAAAATGGGGCAGGTGGTAAGCAGGAGCTGCGCTAGCCTCCTCGTAATACCGTTTGCTTCGACGTTTCTAATCAGAGAATACACTAATACCGGGTGGATAGTGAAAGAACCACAGCCACAGTGTGACCGGGTTAGAGGAGAAAAACAGTTATCTCTGTCTTCTACAACCTTTCTTACCCTCACAGCCAATGTTGAATTCAAATGTGTCAAGTGGAGTTTTGCCGGACACTGCAATGCTGGATGAGCATGTCTGATTGGGATCTAGTCACCAGGAAATGTGGTAGATGAGCTTACAACGGAATCATGTGCTCAGCTTGACAGAGAACTCGGTTACTTTGGCAGGAAGAGTGTTGGATGGTGCAATACTAATTTCCACTGCGAGTAATGTCATAAAACGTGTTTTCGCCTAACACCTCAAGGTGTCTGTCGCGGTAGGCTTGTTTTGAGAGCAACACACACAGTGCCTAAATGACTCACAACAAAGTGCAATGTCAATCATCTGAGACACTATGTTCAGGTGTGATGATACCACATGGCCGTGAAAGGCCATAGGAGGAGGTTAGGAGGCGAAGTCACTGTGCCCAATCAGCGCAGCTTCATCCGCGAACAAATTTATTTACGAGGATGGAAGGGAGATTACGTGGTTACGTCACATTTCTCATATACGGGGCACGCCTCAATGCTCTATCCACTTGACGCAAGCGGTGGGGGTAAAGCCGTCAGCCACATGACTGTAATCCTTACTTAGTTTCAATTAATGAGCACGATCCATCATCAAGTGTCTCACACCTTGGGGATTCGCCTCTAGTGTGCACGCGTGTGCTACCCGTCTCCAGTCAACTCGGAATAAACTTCCTCTCCTCCACTTCGCATATCATCATTAACGGCCGGAACGGAAGATGGTATCCGCTTCCCCGAGAATGCGACCTATCCTATCCCGCCACATTCAGCAACAATGTGTGCTGCCGGCTGGTATGATGAAGTGATGCAGACATTCCACTTCTCGACATTCGTCTTGCTTTCCTTCCCTCAGTTCATGCCCCTATGGGCTAATGCTTTTCCACTTCGTTAGGGAATGCAGGCGACGATTGCCTTGACTGTATAAACGCCCATAGCTATTAAGTGCACAGTGTCCAGTTTTCCAGTTTATAAGACACCTCCCGCCTCCTGCGGTGGAAGGCGTGTCAGGACTAATGTTGCTGCCCTTTGTGGGGCCACCTTCACCTGCCATAGGAAAAAATCAAAGACATGTAATGATCGTCTGTTGCCATGCATAACTTTTAGGACTTTGAGAGGGAGACAGCAGTGTAATGATGGGATTAAGCGGTTTGAAGTAAAATTGCGTTACAAGTCGACTTATGTGAGTGAAGCGCAGCGAACGTGATTAGGATTCAATCTATCGCACAGTTCCCAGCGTGCCCTTACCTTAGGTGTCCTCTCATTCCTCCTCCCTGATTGGACATGAAAAGCACTCTCCTCAATTATCTCTCAACATCGTCCGCACCAGGGCGCAAGTTCTTTCTCCTCTTTCGCCACTATCCTCCTTCTTAATCTCCTCGTATTCGTCATCTCCACCGTCAGAATCGTCATCCAACTGGTTGGCAGTAAAGCACCATATTACGGCCTGTGTACTCACGCTCTGGTAACTCTGCTTTATCTCATCGCACTCCATTACTACTATATCTACGTCGTGCCATAGTACTGGTTTTACATTACTGTTATCTTGTACGCCGGTCTCATCATCGTACCGATTGTCTGACACTGCGTCAACACCACACTCAAAGTTGTCGCCTTTGATGATCTCTTTCCACTTCTCCTCCCCAAATGCATGTAATCCGACGCACAAATCCACCGCACCTAGTGCTCACTTATCTGTCAATTTCTGCTTTCCCTTACTCTCTAAACCTCACGACTTTTAGTTAATGTGCACTCGGCAGGGTTGGATTGCACCGACAATGTAGTTACCTCATAATTCTACCATGAATTCGTATGCGAATAGCTTGGTGGGCTTTAGAGGTGACCCAAGTTGACCCTGTTAGGGCCAAGTATGTTTAGTAGCAACTACGTGGCATGCAGTATACGGCGTTATGCCCACATTTCGACGAATTGACTGGCTTCCAACTGTTTGCCATGCCATCTCAATTGTACCCATGAAAGTAACTTGGACGTCTCACCACTGTTTCTAATGGCAATTGATTCAACATGCCCATTCCGCTTACCTGGCTGGGTCTGCCTCATCTCGGACAAAGAGAGGATTGTGAAGATCGGCCTCAGTAATAAACAGATTGAGAGACGCCACGGTTTGCAGACGTCAGAGGGCGCTTAACTTGACCGGTCGGCATAGGAGCCATCGAAACTGGGAAAGCATGCTCATTTAACTTAATGCCATCTAAGCAGAAAACTGGTACACACACAGTCGCACATGGGTTCTTACATCATTGATGTGAGACTCTTGCAACGAAGGTAGCTGATTTGCACAGGAATAACGGCGTTGAATTGCACAATTCACTCCTCCGGCATCACTGCTCGCTGGCGATGACGTAACCTTGACGGATGGAGGCACAGATCGTAGGCATACTTTACACATGAAAATTGCGCCGATGACCTCGACTTGTCACCAAATGATGCTAATCACTTCCGAGCACTGAGGCTATTACGAAAATAAGATGTGCGTGAGAAGGAACTGAAGTTTCAGCCCATCACACGGGCCTACGCTCACCTACCCCTTCCCCGTAATTTGTCATAATTAGCTGTCTCCGATTCTGCCCTCCTTCAAGGATCACGGCGGGTATCCTAAACGCCTTCGAAATATAGGAGGAGTGGGCGCCACGGAACGTAATGAGGAAGTAGCGCAGGGGGAGGGAGAAGTTGACGAGAGGAGAAGAAAGAGACCATTTGGTTAGAGGTAACGGCAGGGAGAGAGAGAATGAGAGAGAGAGAGAGAGAGAGAGATTGAGTAAGTGTACGGAGGTGAGATATTTGGCGCATGGATATGGCGATTGTACGTGGGCGAGGGTAGACTAGTGATTGAGGTGATGGGAGGGAGAGAGGTGATGATGTGCTTTTTCAAAGTCATCACGTGCCTTTTAAGTGTAAACACGTTCGTACGCGCCAATGCATAACCATGTGCGTGATGCCAGATTCCACTGTGTAGGATGCTTGAAGGAACTACCAGGTGGAGGGCGTGGAGTATAGTGCAACAGAATTGATAAGAGTAGAGTGAAGTTTAGTCGAGTGGAGTGGGTTAGAGTGGAGTGGAGTAGAGAGGAATGTAGAAGTGATTGTCAGCTCGGGTCAAGGACCTAGATGCTTCTTCTTGCTCTCCGGATTTTGAGGCTGTCTTTCTCCTTACTTACCCATTTCTGGCTATAACTCTACCTCTTACCACACTCGCATCTGCATCCACATGAGACACAGGCGCCAACACATGGAAGTGACTTCCAGCTCAGCAGATGATTGGTCCTTTGAGAAGAGACTGTTTCTCACTGACTTACGCAAAGCCCATCTCCCCTTCACGTGCGTCGTGTCAGCACATGCATGTGCGTAATACCCATTGACGAGCATATAAATAGGGGAGGAGGAGAAGGAGAGGAATGAGGTTAGAATCGTCGACTTACGCACCTCTACCAAGTCGCAACATTCATTCCCCAGCCTACATTGCCAAATGATCATCTCTGGACTGTCACAGCGTTCAGTGATGTTGCTCACTTCTGCCATGGGCATTCTCTTACTCCTCTTCGGTTTTTACCAAATTCTCTCCTTCACACACAGATACAGCGCATTCACTAGACTGGACACTTACTGCAAGTGGAACGACACCATTCAACGCAACCGGGATGGGGTGTACGAAGTGCAACTCTGCTATCGCGGTGTTGCAAAATCTCCGTCCAGCCAAGTTGAGGCGCATGCAACCATCGAGGAGGCCAAGATTCGCATTAACGGTTCGAATAGGACTCTGACCTTCGAGGAACTCGCTACCATTCCCGACGATGAATGGTTGGGCAATTTTGACGCCACCGTGTACAACCTCTATCCCCAATCCACACAGATAAAGGAGAGCCTTCGAAGGGTAATGCGGGACCTACCACTTCTTGAGGTGCGTATTCTCGCACGCACAGTCACTTGTAGACACGTTGATGCCCAGTTGAGTGGACTCTTGCCATGCGAGACTGTGAGCCTATGACTGAGCAGGTGGGTGAGTGGATGAATGGAGCAGGGGCGAGGAGACGGTTGGGTGCGTGATTCAGCGAGGTCGTGAGTGGATGAGCGTGATAGAGAATTACTAGTCGGAGATGTCTAGGCAAAAAGCGTGAACTATAGATACATGGAATTTCACTCATGATCATCTTGCCGCTTCAGGGCCCCATTTACAACCCGCGAATTCGCTTCCTCCGCGTCCCCGAGGCGGCTTGTCCTCCACTAACAGGCGAGGCGGCTAACGACGTGTCGAGAATTAGTAAACTGCCCTATGTGGTACTGGTGTACAAGTCAGGCGTGTACAACTTCGAGGCGCGTGACAACCTCCGCAGGGCGTACCATTTCCCACACGTCGATATAAACATACGCCTCGTGTTCTCCATCGGCTTGCCGCGTACCGTTGGTGGAAACGTTTTCCAACGAGACGGTTTCAATGTCACCCTGAAGGGACGAGCCGGAAATAAACTGATGCAACACTCAAAGCTGCCCCTTCATACTCAAAAGATGATCCTCCGAGAGATGGTACAACATTCAGACATCCTCCTCGGTGACTACGAGGATACATACTACAATTTGTCATTGAAACTCTTCCACACCTTCCAGTGGGCTGCTCGATTCTGTCGACCATACAATCCCACATTCGTCTTCCTCGACGATGACTATGCTGTCAACACGCCCAAATTGGTGGAGTTTATTCGATCGAAGACGCCGGCTGAGTTGGAGGACGTTGGCCACGGTTTCTCATTGCCCACGAATCCGGTGCACCGAATAAAGTCCAAATACCTGCAATGGGCCTTCTCAAAGCGCGAGGTCCCCTGGCCAATGCATGTACCCGAGCACTTGGGCATCTACAGCATGTGGAGTTACCACCACGTGCACAACATGGCTCTGGCAATGCACTTCACCAAGCCCCTGGTCATCGACGACACGTGGTTGGCGATGGTGCAGCACAAGTTGGGCCTCAACTTCACCACACTAGACGGCATGTACTTGCATGTCAATGCAGCAAACGGTACCATCAAGTGTGCCAACCTATTCTTTGCTATGTCGGATGAATTTGTGAAACGAGGATGTACTCTATGAGAGGGAAGAGAAGCGACGTCAACTAGGCTAACTGGAGAGCTTTTCTTATCGACCACATCACACACCACTCGCATTATCCTCCTACTCCACCTCATGAGCATTTTTACCAGACTACCTTCACGCAGATTTGTAAAGCACTGTATATAGAGGTTAGAAGAAAATGAAATATCTGACAGAGTCTGAGTTGGAATTAGTGCGGAGGAGGAAGACGAAGTATTCTAGTTCCAAAGTTAATGGCGAAGAAAACACATTTCGTAATGCCGACGTGCAGTGAAACGAACTGTGATTAGCGGGTTGATTGAACGTTGCTGAAAACTCACCTTCCCTCACCTCGCACTTTCCAGACGTCAGCTGCCTGGTGGTCTAGTTAGGAGTGAGTAGAAGGTGGTAGCAGACATATCCACTGAATACTCCCTTCTCCTAACAACTCTATCGTCATATATGTGGTAAAATTGTGCGTAATGGCACAGATTTCACGTAAAAAACACTTGAATGAGGGTTGCGGAAGTGTCAAATTGATGGTCAGGATGAGGCGTTAACCTCCAAAGACGGATGATCGAGGAAGTAATCGGAGCCCTGAAGGACGCCAACAGAGGGTCACGCTCGTACAGTCAGGCCGTTTCGAGCATGAATGACTTCTAGCCACCTGCCCTCTTTCCAATGGCTCTTGCCGGTCACGCCTAATTTCGAAGCAGTATTGCATCGTTGAGTTAC
Organism: Dipylidium caninum; assembly: GCA_017562135.1. Taxonomy (NCBI): domain Eukaryota; kingdom Metazoa; phylum Platyhelminthes; class Cestoda; order Cyclophyllidea; family Dipylidiidae; genus Dipylidium; species Dipylidium caninum. The sequence goes on from QEYB01001008.1 coordinate 27,154, forward strand.
TCGCCGGTGCCACAGCACCTTTGTCGGTACCTCGATGTACATGGGAATCGGTGACTTGTGCCTACTAATTATGTATTCGTTGTGCTTTCAGTTGGAGCACGCGCAAAGTGCGGCAACTGACTCCCAGATGTAGCTAGCTAAATCACATTCCTTCCCATTCAACACTGTGAAATCGTCACAGTCCACGAGATGAGTGGGGAAGTCACTTCATGTTAAGTCAGCGTTGCATGAGATTTCGCGGTGATTAGGAAAAGAGCAGAAAGTGGCTTGACATGCACGCATGGAATGAAGGCAGTCTGGGGACGTGCCACAAATCGTTCTTCATCATCAGATCATAATGGCAATTGCGAACCTCAATACTGCTCTCCCGTGCATTCGCACCGTCAAGCGGTGCAATGCAAGTTATGGCATCGCGTGCGTTAATTCACTCTGCTTCGCTGCATTTTACAACATCCTCTATTCTATTCATATGAGCACTCATGGAGGGCAAAATATTGGCGTGAAAGTGGGGAAGTACAAAAATGCTCTTTTAATTAACGCCGCACCGCCTAAGAATACCTGTGGCAAAAGAAAGAAGGGTGGTGCATACACCATGCGCATCTGAACCATACTGATTGATGCATCAGTGATTTAGTCACTGTAAACAATGTGCGGTCGATATTGTGCACGACGGAGGAGGAAACTCGCTGAATGCATTTTGTATTTTACCTTCTCAATCAAGTTATCATAGCATAAGGGAAAATGCATTTTAGCTTGCAGTGGGTCATGTCTCTCTCTCCAACTCGGCAATCGGCGTTGCGCCTGTCACTGTTTTCTCTCACTCCACACTACCTCTCGCCTCGAAACCAAGTGAAGACACAAGTGACTGCTTCAGGAAGAATGGGCCCACAAGTAGGCGGCACAAGCATTAGGGAAGGGCGCATCAGCTCTTCAAATTCCCCACCTCCCTGTAATCAACATCCAACGGCCACCTTGTGGGTAACTGAGGTAAACTGGCGTCTCAGTATGAGGGTATAGTGATCTAGATATCATGCTCGAGATTTTCGATGCCAAAAGTAGTGCGCCCTCTCAACTAGGGTCTCGCCCACTTGGGAGCACTCAAGCATTCAAATATCGACCCATCATCGCTATTTTCATAACTTCTATCCCTTATTTCTTTCCTTCTTCTCTCCACCTACCTTTCTCTCTCTCAAAACCCACCTAGACTATCGTTCCACGTTATGCCTCTGCCTTTCACCTAGCTATTTATTGGCGTAACTGGTGGCACCTCTCACTTTATCTACAGCAGGTATATTTAACAATGGGAACAGTTATGTTTCTTCGCGTGACACTCCCCTCGACCGCATTGGAAGGCTTGGACAAAGGACAAAGGCGTAGCCGTCTTACGAGACTTCCGCCCGACCGAAGAGAGATGAGTTGACACAGAGCAGGTTTCTCGCGGCACCGCCATGTACAATTAATGATTTAGACATGAGAATGTTGAAACGATGCTCCTCGACAAAATTAAGTGGCGAGTGTGACCTAACTCTCACCTGCAGCATGTGTATGGTAATCACCTGTACTAAGGACTCATTAGTCTAAGAGAGTTGATATCTCCGATCCAGACGGGAGAGTGCCTGATACCTGGCAAAAAAGATGGCATATGCTCACTCACGCCTGTACCCTTCACATTGTGTCATCTGCCTTCAAATTAACTTCACTAAGCCGAAGTGAGTAGAATGAATGAATGAATGAATGAATGAACGAAAGCATGAATGAATGGAAACACAGAAAAAATGGCGTATCAAATGTTCCATCTGATCTTAACCAGAGGTAGTCTGCATTCAGTTTGTCTGAAAAGCAGGATCCCAAGGTACGATTATGTGCTATTTGAAGCAGAACTGTCCAGAAAGGGTGGTCGGATCAAGTGAGGGGTCTAAGAGCAAAATGAAACGATTTGAAGTGAACTGGGCGAAATGGAGTTAATTTCAATAAGACTAAAGGGAGTCGGATCGGAATTCAGGCTACCCACCGATTCTGCATTAGCCCTTACCAATGGCCTTCTCTCCTTCCCCTTTCCCTGAGTGACCGCGCGGCGCACACTTCCCTCAATCCCGTCTGCCCCTCATGCTCAGTATGCTACCTGTGCTGGGTTAAGGTGACCCACGAAGATGCAGACTGACGAGAGGGCGCAAAGTGGATTGCTAAATCAGGTTAGTGAGTCGAAGTTAACCTCACAAACTTGAGTGTGGAATCATGAATTACCTAATGGCAACGTCGACGGTTAAACAAAACCCATGTGGTTTCACGCATAGTCGCGGTGGAAGAAGTTGAGTTGTTTGCTATCCTGCATAAAACGCGCGTTAGACTCCATAGAACTAGCCATTGTGGCATTCTAGTTCAATTCAATTAACATTAAGTCGAACGACTTCGTTGTCTGCACAGAATTTCTATTCTGAAATTTGTTTGAGGCGAGACACTCCGTGGACCTTTGACACTCATACGCAGATTGATGCCAACAAGTCAGTCAGAGATGCAGAACGATTGCCAATCAACTCCGCGGAACTTTAACCTTCGTCCGCTTGCACTGTGCACTGCATGGGAAGCATTCGATGGACACAATAGCGACTTACCATAAAGGCGTAGGAAGAAGAAGAAGAAGAAGAAGAAGAAGACGGAGGAGGAGAAGGAGGAGGAGGAGGAGGAGGAGGAGTGGGGGAAGAAAAGTAGAGACATCTAACAGCTGACATGATATTTAGTTGATGTGATCACGCGATTCCCTGTGCTCGCGTAAACGAGGAAGGTAGAAGAAGTATCGTGAATATTTGAGATAACTGTTCGGTGGAACAGAGTGAACAGTAGCGAATTCTGTTTGTTTCCCATGGAGACCGCGCAGTTGAAGCGGCAACGGCAGGGAGTGGATTAGCACGAAGAACTAATTCGCGCGACGGATTCTTCGAAAGAGTTAGTGTTAGCTGTGCGTGGACCTGCTGACAAATTATTTGACCACGCACACAATGTGGTGCGCAAAACTTCATCGCCGCTCCAACTTATAAAGAACACTCTACACGGCACCCTGCTTTCGTTGTGAAGCAACGACAGGCGCACATGTGCAACAGTGAACGTATTGTTATTGTAGTCGGTGGCATGGCTTGGATGTGTTGTTCGTGCTCACGAGATTTATTGTGGTTAACTCGGGTAATCGTTCGTGGCATCACTTTACTTCAACAAACTTCCCTTCCCGTCTCCACTTGCGAACGGAAATTGTAGTTAACTGGTGTGCTCAGGGCAAGGCAGGTGTGCTGTTTTGTTGAATGTCCTCGAGGGGAGGCAATTGCCTCACATGCAAGCAGGCCCATGTAGTGGACATACTGTAATTCGTGCGATGGACGGAGAGAACAAGGCACTGATCGCTGAATCTCCACCGCGCGACTTCAGGCCAACAATTATTGACGTCGTGAAACTCGGTGCAGTCGAACATCCTCTAAGGAAGAGGAGGAGGAGGAGGAGGAGGAGGAGGTGAAGAATTGTGCACCTCTTATCAACACCCACGCTTCGTGATGACGGCAATGATTAGAAGGCCCACGTAAACTGGGAAAATGTGGGCTCTGTACACTCCTTGCTGAGAGTAACCTCAATGTCACCGCTTACGCCACCTCGACCAATGCTATCCTCAGATTTATCTACCAGCATGGTGGGCATGTGACCAGCATGAGCATTGCGTACACTGTCGTGACTGCAGCATAGAAAGATTGGGAAACGCCACATGGTATGTAGATCTTCACCGAATGGTGTGAGGGCCACTGTAGAAAGAGGTTCGATAGGGGACAGCCATCCATTCGTGTAACGGCATAATTGAATGCATTCGGCTCGTTGCTCGCATCGGCCTTGGTCTCGGGTCACTTCGTCATCTATAACCGATTCTGCGTGAACCGCCATCCGACACCTTTCTTAACTCCAACTGCCGAACACCTTTTTGCGCATTTGGCGATACCTCAACTCTCTTCATCTGCATCCAACATAAACACTCACAGACTGCTGCTGCCTTTCGTCCCATTCAGTTCCTAATTCCACCCATTTGGTTCTATTTCCTTTCATGCATTATCTCACTCATTCTACTCACTCCGGCTGAGTAACACTGATTTGAATGCAACCACCCGCGGTTTATTTCGAGTCAGTCTATGTGCATTCTATTACTCCCTTGACTGTCACGAGATGTCATTCGTGTAACGTCCACTTAATGTGGTGCATCTAGCGCCTTTTACCTGCAATTCATTCTGAATGCTCATCCACAACTCACTTTACGTGTCCACGAGACATGTCATTAATTGGCCTCTCTCATCCGTCAAGGCGAGCAGAATCGTACTCTTACATGCTAAGACCAATATCGAGAAAGCGGACACGATGTGATTCAATCTGTGCTGAATGTGCCATCGCCATCTCCGTCTGGTAGGTCTCAGTTATTTCCACCCATAGATCAGCATTGCCCGCTCCGCTAGACTAATGGATCGCGAGTGCACCTGATTATAATGCACGCGCGCAAATTCCATACGTTGGCATCTGAAGCGTTCCATGCAATGCTGTATTGACACCGGACATTTTCAGAAGCAAGAGCACATATTTGAAGAAAGCTTTGCACAGCCGCTGCGCCTTATCTCATTGTAACAGTATTTTGGACAAATGTCACTTCAGCTTAGCAAACGTGGTAGGAATGGGCGAGCGTAGGTGCCATGGTAACATGTATAAACTGTGTGCCAGAACACACTGTGACAAGAGTTCACGTGAATGCCAATCGAAGGACGTGTAGTTGGAGGCAGCAAGTTAAAGCAGGCGTGGTTTGTGTTAAGGAGAGTCAGCCAATACTTAGTGCGTTCGGGTTCTGAAGCAACCCACGACTGTATTACCCAGAGGTGAATCTTGCTCTAATTGCCTCGTCCTCAGTCCGTGGGTCACTGAGGAAGAAATCGTCCCTTCATTGGAATGCTACTTGTCTGTTGTAAAGAGTCCTAGTCACATCTCATTCCTTGCCACTTACCTCTCACATGCATCAGTCCACGTTGATGGCGCATATTTTAAGGTTTATGGCGCTGACTTCGGAGGCGGAGAACGCACACAGACTGTCAATTATCAATCGTCCTTACAGCATTAAGAGTAGAAGCGTCGTGAATGGCGTGAAAGAGAATGGCGACTGCGAGATCCTGAGGAAGGGGAGGGAAAGGGTGGAGGAGAAAGTAGTGCAGATTCGGTAGTCTGGGCTTCGCGACCTGCGATTAACGCAGCAATTGATTTACCAACCTGTTGACGTCTGATCTGGCACGATGGCTAGACAAAAGTCCGCCTGAAGTCATTACGTCGACGCCATTGTAAGAACATCAGCGTAACATGACCATTGAGTAATTGGCAAGATGTGGAGGTCACTGCTGTGACTTGATTTTCACACCAGTTACATGCAGGTGCTCAGATTTTATGGCAATGACCAAAGCCATATCGTGTCAGATTAGGTGCTTAGGGGAGCGTGGGTTTGGTAAAGTGAGGAGTTAAGGGGGTGATTAAGCGAAAAATTATCATCTCATTCCCGCTTTCTTTCAACTGGACATCACATGGTGGTGACGTGGGAACTGAGTTTTATCGCAACTTTGGCAGCAACAGCCGTCAATCGGTAGTCACACGTAGCACCACGTTGGATGGCATATCCTAACCCAAACGCTCCATACAACGAAGACTTAACTAATCTAAATTGGACTGTTCGGTGGCAAAGTGGTCGGCAGTGTGCAATTCATCTTGCAGATAGAGGGCGTACCACGTGCACTAGTGGAGTACAGAAGAATTCAAAGCAAATGATCCGGCATGATGGCTACATAGAATCAGGGTGGCTAAATTTATTATTATCTATCCACAACTCTCCGTTACACAACATGCACTTCACTCTGATCGCCACCACTACTGTGTGGCCACACCCTGTGATTGGACTGTCGCTACTTTGACAAGGGCACGACGTGCTTCTCACCCCCTCGCTCTCCACATTTCACTGATCGCAGGAGTCGACTGGCGATTTGTCACGAGCTTGTTGATGCCGGTATACTAATGCGCATCAAGGCCTTCCAATTGCTGACGCGTTATTGTGTAGACCATCAGAACCACCATGACCGAGCGCCACTGTCAGACATCAGAGCGTATAGAGATGTATGAGAGAGAAAATGGATCCCTCCAGACTGGTGATTCCTACATTCCCCTTTCACGGCATCATTATATCGCTGAAAGCCTACCACTGCCTCAGTGGATATCCCAAATTCAGACTTATGATAATCGGTGATAAATCCATACAACGTTTGACTCGAAAGGCCTCCCCCTTTCGAGTGTGATGTGGTCCACGATGCCGAACGCATCCTCTACATATGCCCCACATGCACGTATCCCGCATTCAACAGGGGAGAATATGACAGGTCCGTGGGTAAATACATGGAGAGTGAGTTCAGAGGGGAGGACGACAGCAGTGTAAGCGACGAGAGAAATGATTCGAAGCAGGTAAAGAGGCGAGATGGAGGGGAGAAGAACTGGAAGAGACACCAGAGTCCCTTATGTCGGCGGCATTACAGTTGGAAAGCGGATGCGAAGAAACACACAATAGTTGCACATCCACATCTTGGGAGCACAGACCCGACGACGCTGCGTCTCGGTCTGTGACTAATATATCTCTCAGTTCACTGTGCTTATCCTGACACTTTGCGACGTGCAATATGTCTGTACTCTGCCTCATCACAGAATGGCATTTGCGTGAATCACAGAAACGTGGAGCAGTGTGCATGTAGGACTTAAGGTCAACAAGCTGCAGGATATGCCCACTAGCGTGGTGTTTCTCGACTAAAGGCTTTTACACACACTATAGTCTGCGCATTTCAGCCTCGCTACTTCACCTATATCCAAAGTGGAGTCGTCTTTTCTAAATCCCATTGTCACCGTCGTCACTCTAGTCATCACCACTGACAGACGTGGAAGCAGGAGGTGTGATGGACAAAGAAACAGTGGCATGAGAATTTGCTTGCAGCGAATAACACTTCCATGTCCATTCGGGTCATCTTTCCACCACCCGGACAATCATGGAATATTCGTTAAATCGCTGCATCTCTTTACTTCTCGCCCTCCATGTGACACTGCGGAGGTAGAGGGGTCCGCGAAATCAGCGCACATTATATTGAACTGCGGGGGAAGGACTGAGAAGGTTGAAAAATTATTGAACCTTAGGAGAAGCGGCAAATTGCGTAAAACTTCAAAGTGGACATTACATCGCGTGCCCACATTCAAATTTGTCTTACTGGGAAGGATCGAGTAGAACATATGAATGAGGTGAAAGCTGAAGGTAGTCTGTGGAGCGTTTGGGTAGGAAGCAGATGAAGGTGGGAAGTGGCCGCCAGCGACACGTAGATGGAACAAAGGAGGGAGGAAGTGAGGAGAAAGTGGGTACTCAGGCCACTTGTGAGGAGTGAATATTGGCACGCTTAAGTGTACCGGAGCTGACACGAGCTTGCGGGAGGTGCTGCCTCAGCTGTGTTGACGAAAATCACAAGCACAGATAATCGTCATTTGCACGGTATATTTCAGAGAAATTGACTTCGATTTCCACTAGCAAACGTGGGAAAGCAGGATTATCCGTGATTGACCTCGAGGGAATTTAATTTGCCAACATTTGTGCATGGATATGTTGTGGTGCCTTTGCAACGCGTGCAATGTGCCAAAAGATCCATCTGTTCAGCATCTGACACAAAGCTTCTGGTGATCAATCGCAACACGTCGAGGCAATATATGTCCGAGTGGTACAAGTGAAGTCATTGGCTCAGCTTTTGAATGAGAGAGAAGTGGATGAAGGCAATGTAGGTGGTAGAAATAGGTGGTGATGTGTGTGGGTAGTAGGGGAGTGAAGAAGCGTGTCGGACCGCGGGCCCGGCAGAGGAGAATCTGCGGGGATTGAGAGATGAGGAGTGGCCCGAGCCCTTGGCCGACGCGAGTAGTGGGCCACACACGTACACTCACGTCGTTACACGAATGAATGGTCGCCACTCTGCTGACCGCCTTTGGCAGTGCAGTCATATCAGGAATGTCTATGTTTACCTCATTTACCCTCCCTCCATCTCGATCGTCTACCCTCCTCTTTCTCTGCTCACCTCACTTCACCTCACCTCTTGTCGCCTCTTTTCACATTTCTTCTCTTCCATGTCCCCCTCCACTCTCCCCACCCCTGGTCATTAGGCGGGTAATACCTCCACATTTCTATATCGTCCTCACACTCACAGGAGTTTTTTCTCGCCTCCGCACCATGGCAATGCAGATGTCAAACGGGGAAAGGCTGACCCCGGTTCACGAGGTGTTGGCAACCGTCTTCCATATCAAACTTTATCCAACGCAAATGCTTCATAGGCTGCCTTTCACTATTATCGACATGGCTCCTCATTCCACCAACCTGCTGCTTTCTCCACCCACTCATCCATCCACCCATCCATCCATTCATTCATTTATTCAATCATTCATTCATTCTTTCGTTCAGTATACCCATCTACACCTATTGAGGGTACTTTGAACTTCGCGCGCCCCCCGTGATGTGATCTGTTATGAGTGTGACGGTGCTATCTCTCTTAATGAGACATGAAGTATTTCCACTTGTGGAGCAGTTATCTGCCTCTTTAAGCTAATGGCTCGCATGTGCAAGTAACTGGCACACGCGGATGCGTGGAACAGTGCATGGAGATGAGACCGAGACTTATTCCACACACAAGCGCCTACCCCCTCACTCCTTGTCACAACAACCACATGCACAGTGTTCTACTCACCTACCAACAATTTTCGCGGACTTCATCACATGACTTCTCCCGCGTCCACAGCAGCCTTGGGTGAGGGGTGCGCGTGTTTTTGTGAGAATGATTCCAGTGTGGATATGCGGAGACATTGTCGGGTAAATGAGGTGTTGTGGAGGGTGGAGGAGACAAGGCAGGAAAAGAGAAGAGTAGGTGAGATGAATGGAGTGGAGTGGAGTGGAGTGGAGTGGAATGGAGTGGAGTGGAGTGGAATGGAATGGAGTGGAGTGGAGTGGAGTGATGAAAGTGAGGTGAGCCGGCTGGCAGCCGTTCATTCGTGTAAGATTACAAATGCTTACTGCAACTCGATCTCTGCGTCGGCCCAGGGCTTGGCTACTTCGTCATCAATCAGTCACTGAAGGCCTAATTCAGTACCAATGCATCCCTGCAAGATCACCCTCTATGCCTGCCTCGCGATCCGACGCCGTTCGTAGACAGATATTGGCTCGAGCAGCCATGTGGCAGAGCCGAAAGAGGATTATCTTTCGGCACACTGCACGACTTGTACAAGAGCCACGACGTATCCGCGCACAATCCACAATGGGAAAGACATCCTCGCATGTAGTGGGAGCTGCTGCGGCACCCATTTTTCCGATGTTGGAACAAGTGTTTCTCGGCAAAGCATACAAGAGTGAGGAGTTGTCCTGATTGGTTTGGCCAATAGATAGGGAGGACAGCTGACTGCTGAGTTGTGCAAACGTTCTAGCCTCTATGCATATGCTAATCACTAGCGCACTCGATCATTAATCTAACAAAACAGATAACCCAGCTGCACCGTTGAAAATACTTCACTTCTCCAGGTCATTGTGGCAGAGGCCGGCACTACTTCGGTTGGCAGTCTCAATAACCTCACCTAACAGCATAGCTGACTCTTAGCGGATGGTCAGCTAAAAGCCAGACAGCCTCAGCGTAATACAGTCGATGTCTGTACCAGCCTGTACTTTGGCAGAACGAACATGCCGTTTTCATATATGTCAAGAGGTGTGCTTATTCATTCATGCTAGTTAAACGCAATGTCACCTGTCCTAATGGTAGCGATGATGAAGCGTCTTTGATTAAAGTTGTATGAGAGTATATCAGGACATTTGCATGCTCACATACACATTGCTTAGAATGTCTTGTAAGGCAATGTATTGGGTGCATGAACATGCGTGTGAATACCATGAGCGAAAGATTCCTACAACGTCGTCTCGATGTCGCAGACTGTCATGGATGTGATGATTTGGCCACCTGGTAGGAGAAAAGTTTGCGCAAGATGGCGATGTTCGGAAGCTCTGTCTCTTACGGTCATGCAGAGGAGGAAAACGCATTTGAGTTCAGCAATTGAAGAGAGGGAATGGTGCACTGCAGCATTTCATCTTTCCGTCCATATAATAGTCTTCGTCTCAGAAGTGTCAACAATATGCTCATACATTAAATAATACATAAATTATTTTCACCTGCCGACAATAAGGGGAGATTAGGCGGCTGTATATAGGCCTAAATGGGTTGGAAGTCAGTCCAGTATGGGCTGGGTTAACACGCGTAAGCGGAAACGAAAGAGCGCTTCACTCTAACCACATTATCTGCGTCTTCTTCGTTGCTGGAGCGAAGAAGCAGACAATGTGACTACCGTGAGTTGATTACTTGACAGCGTAAGGGACCTGCTCAGGTGTGTTATTTTGAGGTTGACACCGCAAAAGGCCCGCCCCACTTACTGAGCGTGCCCGGCCAAGACGGAAGAAGGATTTTCAACTCTTAAAGGGGAAGGCAATGAGAAGGCATGTTCCCTCGGTGAAGAAGTGGCACCATTTCTGCCGAATTCATTCATTCATTCATTCTTTCCTTCTCTCTACTCATTCCTACCTAGTAAGATCTGTTTGAAGGCCATCCGCACAATGTGATTTGATCTCTGCTGAACGTTGGCGCCATCTTCGTATTGCGGGAATTCGGTATTTTCGCCATCCTACCACAACTCTCCGCTCCCTTAGACTAATCAGTCGCGATTGCGAGCAATCATTAAATCCGTTCGCCATTCTGATTCAAGTGTTATTTGAATAATAGGGAGAACTCCTTCAATCTCAACTTGGGTACGCGACGTATCAGCACCTCCAAATATACGCGATTGGGCAGTCGCATTCGTAGTAGCTCGGGATGAGCTTGCGAGTGCTGATCAGTGTTCATTTCCACAGCGGATTATCTACCCTCATACTCTGCTGCATTAGGAATTTTGTGGATATGCGTGACACATATGTGAGCCACAGTGGCCACCTCTTCAGCACCGTCTACTTTCGCAAGCGAACACTTTTCCTTGCAATGGAGAGATTGAGTATTACAACTGCCCATACTGCACGCCTACATCCCTTTTTCCTGTGCCGACCACGACTTCTGTGTTGGTGTTGCTGACGATCCTGATGTGTTTTAATATCCACCAGAATGTAGCATATAAGTGCCTACTCGTACCTTTATTTTACTGCCACTTAAGCATTTGCCCCTTCACACCTCACAAATGGGATCATGCTGAGATTAGTGTTGCCGACATGACCTGCGCATGAATCCCTCTGGCCCTGGAGGCTCAGTTCTCGTGGGGACATCCGTGAGCCTGCTAGGCGTGCTCGCAACTGTTTCCCTCATCCACCCCTATGTCATTCACTCCAATGTCGTTTCTATGACGAAGCACAGTAAATCGTGCACTCACATCGGCGAACAACTCGCACCACTGACAGTACTGCATGCCACCAAGTGGTCTCTGTCGAGGTGAGCAATGGTCTTCTGCTCTCCCCACCTATCTTTACGTGAAATATACTCTCACAAATATAGTCATTTCACTGTTGCCCCTGTTATCATACAAACAATCCAATTCCCAATACTCACTCATTTACTCATTCACTCAATTATTCATTCTACTTACTTCTTCCTCTTCCGATCACACCAATAAGCCGCTGGCAGCTAAGTGGAGTAATCGCACATGAGTGTGATGGTGGCTGCGTTCTCCGGCACGTAGTGGGTATTTTGACCTATGCAGCAGAGTTCTCCTGCAATGGACTAGATATCCGATGATGATGAAATGCCGAGATTTTGCAGTCCCTCAGAGAAGATACAAAAAGTCTCAATGTGGCAGTTTGAGTGAAGGCGTGCTAGTCACGTGTGTGCCGTCTTTATTGCTCCCTCACCAAACAGTAAAGTGAGCATGGACTGTTTTGCGGATGGTAGAGTTCCGAGTTCACTAGACAGTCAGGCAGACAAGCAGTCATTTTAGCAAGGGGATGAGTATGTGTGAGATACGCGGCTGGCTTTGGCCCACTGATCGGCTATTTAACTGGCCACTACCCTTCGAAAGATTACCTGTCCAGCCTGACCCGCGATGCCACGCCTTTCTTCCTCTTCACTACCTGATCACCATGAGGTATATTTGTGACGCGTCGGCTGTCTCCACAAACCTCCTCTGCACGCGGAAACAGAGAAGCAGTGTGCGGCTAAGCATCGCAACATGAACGCGACTCCGATTGCCATTTAGAGGCTCTGTCAAAAGCCAAACGAAGGAAGTTTCAATTGCGCGATTTGAAGACACGGAGGACGCAAGGCAAAAAATTAATTGCATAATTTTGGCAACCGCATTCTGTTCATCGAGCTGTTCCAAGAAGTAGACATCTATTGCCCGAGAGGCGCGATGAAGTGGCCGCGCCTTCAGCGAGTTAATCCCACCACTAATCACACCAACTGCGATTGGGCAACGACAGAGTCCTGCGCCGATATGAGTACACTAGATCTATTCGAATTATTCACCCAACAGCCTACTTTCCTTGCCTTGTCTTGAGTACGCCATATAACAGAAATTCTCGTGTGCAGATGGCAATCTTGGCTGAACCCATCATCATTCACTTCTTCCACTAGCGGTGGACAGTAATACGTGGAGAATCATTCACAAAAACGCATGCACATGCGAACGCATAAGTGCTGCAGCGCGCCTTGTAATCAGACATTACCATCCAGGCATAATCAACAGACCAAAGAGAACACGAGACTTTGAGAAGAGAGGGATTCAACATCTCCGGTGGGGATTGTGTGTGAGGAAGTAAACTCATAGATTGCATTGGTGTCAGGAGTAAGCGAGATGCCATATGACAGCGGCACAATAATTTGTCTGCGTGATAAACAGCCTCAACAAGTGCACACGTTCATCACATCCACTTGCCACATTTTCAACAGACCTGTATGTTCTACCTTATGAAAGCCTTTGGATGCAAGGACTACAAACTATTGCTGAAGATGCTATTCCTGAGAGTTTGGCAGTGTGAATGTGGAGACGAAGGAGAGAAGCTGACTCCGACTCCACTTACTATGTTCGAATACGAGTGCACGTGTGGTGAGACAGAAAAAATGCGTGACCATCAGGCCAACTAGGCGAATGCCTCTCACAAGAAATCTCTATTCTGTCCGAGAGTAGACGTCTCGACCGGAGACTGGTGAGAAGGAGGAAAATTTGGAAGCCTGGAATTAGGTGAGCGTCAGTTGTTAGGAGGCCGATGGCTCCCTCAATACCCCCGTCGTCCACATCCACTTGACGTACTCGGTAGAAAATTAGAGTAGCCGCGTGAGCGGTTGGAAGACATCTTTCTATTTGGAGGACATTCGCACTGCGTGAAGCACATAATCTTCCAAGTTTTATAAAGTGAGAATGCACCTGCTTCTCTCTAATTGCCTCCTCACACACCTCGTGCAAGTTGATTTTCAATCTCCCATTTACAGTTGAGCAGAATGTGGATATAATTTAGCGATTGTTGAGTGGTAGAGATGACCGACATCCTCTTCACTCTCTTCTTCTCCCTACACCGAGTACCAAGCTGAAGTGTGGCATGAACGTCTAAATGACAGCCGCATAAGAAAGCTGTCCGAAGTGGCACTCTTGCCCGCTTCACTCTATATAAACTCGTTCTGCATCCACCTCTTGCGACCATGCCCTCCAACCTCGTTTGTTTGTATGATTAAATAGTGGAGGTCAGAAAAGTTGCACTTCTCACGAATTTATGTCGAGCACGTGCAGCGCACGTGAATACCCTCCCTGTGGCAGCTCCACATACCATATTTCTGCGCATTCAGCACACATTCTCCTCCTCTGCACCGCCTCGAACACTGGGAAGTCGTCAGCGTCGTGGACTCGATGCCACCAAGGCTTGAGTTTCGTCTCTTATTCATGTTAACCGCAACGATATGTATAGTGTCCCACTGAACAGACTAGTCCACAATCTAATCATACGTTTGTCTGCCATTTGGCGAGGGATTGAGGCTGTGCCTCGGGGGCAGAAGCAATGCAACGGTTTGTCATCGCGCGTGAGGCCAAAGTGGTGAAGAAAGACAAAATCCCTGATCTTCGATACCCAATGTAGTGTTCGTCCCTCCGCCGTGCTGAAACTCCTCGCCCTCCGCCAGTCCCAAGGTGTCTGTTCCCAAACGAGTGTCCCACGTCACTGCCATGCGAACATCAAATCTCCCCTCCGCACATCGCACCACTCTGTCTATCAGGTCTCCGCTCACACCACGATTACTCCAAGGTAAACTAGCTGACAAGCGAGTTGCATCTGTAGGACAGAGTCTCATTCTCCCTTCGAGAACAAAATTAAGGCAAAATTCCCTTCACTTTCGCGCGGGTTTGGGTCCACTTAAGCGCGCAACTCCTCACTCACGCATACTGCTCCATTTGTTCAAATCGCAAGTGCACATATGCGAGCATCCATGCTCATCTTATTCCACAACTGGGTAGTCAATTGGAGGCATTAACCGCCACTGCACGATGCACGCACGGAGTAGTCACAGCGACTTCAAGGAGACGACTGTGAGATAAGTGAGGTGAGAGGAGGCGAGTGATTATCAACACGGAAAACTGATCCATCGGGCTTGCATTGACTCGTGGTGAATGCGATGAGTGAGATTCACGTTGACTCCGCCAAATCAACTCATTTCAACCCAATTCACCACACGTTACACCACCTCACACCACACCCACCCACCAGTCCACAGCCCAGTCCACGACAGTCGTCGAGCACGACACTGTCCACATTCGACTTCACGTGTCTTATCGTGTTCGACGGAATGATGAGCGCAAAAGCGGTAGTAGCATAATCATTGGACAAGGGTAAGTCAACCGTACTGAGGGGAAAGTAACTCAATCTCAACTCGCCTCAAACTGTACGACGAGGCTGCGCTCTCTTTCGTCCAGGCGCGAATGAGACGCCTAGTCTCACGTCCTCCTTCACCTCTACCTCACAACTCGTGGCTTTTCGGTTTAACAAGCCGAGGTTCTCACATTACCTCCAGAAAGTCCACTTAACAACACCGACAGCTAGGTATCATCTCGTGTCTCCACAAATCGCAGCTCACAAAAATGGTTTGTAAACAGCTTCCCCGCTTGGGCCACCTTCACCAATGCTATCCTTCGGTTGGTAAACGAACATGGTGGTCGTGTGACATTACGTACGCTGTCGTAACTGAAAGGTGGAATGAGTAGGAAGTGGCAAGTAGTCTGGAAACACCACGGTGTTAGTAGTGTATAACCAAGTGGTATGTAAGTCAGTGTAGAAGGTGATCAGATAGGCGGGCAGCTATCCATTCGTGTAACGGCATGAATGCATGTTTGTGGCTCGTGGCACGCGTCGGCCTAGGGCTCGGGCTACTTCGCAACTTGAAATTGTCAGGCTAGTGATTCTGCCTTGCCCGCGACCCGACACTCTTCTTAACTCCACATTCCCGAACACCGTGTTGCGCTTTTGGCGATACCTCAACTCTCTCCATCTGCAGCCCATATACACGTCCTCCGACTGTCATTGTCTTTCATTCCACAGGGCCTCTAATTCAACCTACTTTGCGATATTTCCCTTCACGCATTATTCCACTCATCCTACTCACTCCGACTGAGTAACACTAATGTGCATGCAACCATCCGCGCTTTATGTCAAGTCAGTCTGTGGGCATTCTATTACTCCCTTGACCATCACGAAATCTCCCCCGCTTAACGTCTACCTCATGTGGTGCACCAAGTGCCTTCTACCTACAATTCGTTCTGAATGCCCTCCCACAACTCACTTTACGTGTCCACGAGACATGTCATTAATTGGCCTCTCTCATCCGCCAAGGCGAGGAGAATCTATGAATCACCTATGGAATAAGGGAGTGGAAACGAAACCAAGTAGATGGAATTAGGAGCTGTGGCAGGTGACGAGTCAAGGTTGACTGTGTAGTCCTTATTTGGGATGAAGGTGGCTATGGAAGATGGGCTCCAACGACGTGTTACTTGGGAGGCGTGATAAATTGGACTTTGACAGGGACAGGAATGTAGGTGGCGAGGGTGGAAGAAAGGAGGACCGAAGTGTGACTCACATGAAGCTCGCCGTAGAGTTGGACACCTTAGTTCTGGATGGTAGGAGACCGGATGACAGGTAACTTTGGTGACATCTTTAACGATTTACATCTTCACACCGAATGTTTATCAGGCTCCCATAGAAGCGGTACAGCCACTCGTAACGTCTGGCCAGATTAAACACTTTGTCATATACCGTATATGTAGATGGCGGAGATGACTTGGGGGAAGTGGCAGTGTTGAGCAGGTCAATTGATTTGACAGTGCAGACACCTTGGTGGCACCCGACTGAAATGTCGGTTGTGGGCTCAGTGACATGGGTGTCCAAACAATGGCTGCATATGGAGGTTCGACGCTGCTGCAAGGCAAGTTCGCGACGCGTGACGACAATTGAACGAAATTCTAAACTGTTTTTCACTGATACATCGGCAGTTAGGTTAGCCAGTGTGCTCTGGGTTAGAGAAGAAGAATGTATAAGGAATGCCTTTGAGGGGAGGACGTTACTCACGAACATGCTGCACTGCATATTGGCCGTCTTCCAATTCGTGCGACATGTAGGGCCAATCAACCACTTTAAGCGCTGCAAAACGAGCGGGGCCTCCTCAAGCGTGTACATGGCCACGCTGCGAAAGTTGATGCTTAGGATCAGTGTGCACGAGTAGAGGAGATTGGTGCGGAGAGTACACATGCCACCACTGGGCCATGAAGTGTTCAAATAGTGATGGGGACGAAAGGAAGGATTGGTAACATTGAAAAGACTACTGTCAGAAGAAGCGCAACGAAGCACTATTGCGACGTTAACAAAATATTCTATTTGGCCTGCATCGCCTCGAGGCGCATGTAGTAACTGCGCCTCAAGTCACCTTCTTCAAACCACCTCAGCTCAATTCAATTCATCTCGCCCCAATCGCCCCTTATGAGGCGTCTTCTCCTTTGCCATCCATCCTGCCTCCAGACTCCTACTCAATCCGGCGCAAATTCGCCTCCAAGTCTCGCAGTCGTATCATTCCCCTGTAGTGCTCTCACACAGTGACAGATGCAAGTTCCATGCGCGTCTTCCAGAAGCCAAGCCATCATCTGGGAGATGTGAAGATTTCATGTTCATAATTAACAAACATGTCGACACTGGGGGCAAAATGCATTGTTTATATTTGAGTTGCCGTTGTACCGCGCCCCAGTGAAATTTGTCTTGAGTCCTCAAGCAATTTACTTATCAGCTTACGGTGGAATGTCGTGGAGTCCATGGGTGCCTGATTCACCTCCTCTCTCTTCTCAAAGTCCTCCCTTGGCCCCAAAGAGGCAGGAATTGGCCATGACTTTCGATTCCATCCACACCCACCAGAGAGAAGGGGAGGTGTAATCACCTCCACTCAGGTGAGCGTGACTCAGGTGGTGCGTACGCATCACTGCTATCGTCGCCCCATGGCCTACAGCAATGCAAACTCACAACACACGTCGCACATGTACCACCTCCTCCATGTGCTCACTCAGAACGAACGACAGAGTGTTGCAGTGCTATGCCATGGTCACCAGCCTATAAGTTCGGCGAAATGAAATTAATGACCTTCAGGCGACATTTAAGATCATTCTGTGTTTGATGAACAGCCCCGACACGGATGGACAAGCGCCGCTTCAAATCGTCACGTTTGCGCAACAGACCTGCCTGGTCATCCCCATGAAACCGCGTGAATACAGGCGGAGCGCACAAAATTCTCCGATGATGGACAACGTCACCTTAGACTCTTCCGAAAGCACTCTCGTTCGGCCACTTCGGGTGCTCTCTCACACTCCTTACAACTGAGCGTCGCTTTGCACAGACTTTCGCAAATGAAGACAGATCGAAATTGGTAACAAACGGAAGGAGCTGCCTTCAACGCCATTTACTTAGCCCACCCGAGAAGTCAAGAAAAATGAGGTGGAGTAAGTAGGAGGCAATCAAAGCAGCCAGACGAATGCCCACCCGAGGTAGTGGCAGCTCTGTGTGCAGCAGGCGGTGAGAGTTGCATGGTTGCTTGGAGGACCACCTCTCATATTGACGAAGGCTGCCCTGAATAAAGCACTGATTCTTCCACAATTCTCGGAATTGCAGTGACCCTTCTTTTACAAACTACCCAGGACCCAACACAGTGAGCATTTTTCTTCGCTGATTTACGCTTTTCACAATCGGACTAGTATTGCCTCACCTGTGGTACATCATTCGTCGAGGAAAATGCTATAGTTGTTTTATGTGTTGCAGGCGATCTTCTTTCTCATCGCTCTAAAAATCTTGCTGGACCGAGTGTCAGCAGCATGGGTAACGTACATGCTGTAATGGCAACGGCCCACGTCTGCCAGTTTACTGATGGCAACGAGGTGGATAAGCAGGGTGGCGCAGAGCAGTGCCATGGCTGTCTAACCAATGTTCACCTCGCTGTACCGATTTTACCGCTCTGACGGATATATGTTGATTTGGTGTTCTCCGTCATTTTGCCCCCTAACCGCACTAATGCTGGTATCAAGTAGCCGGAGATTTCCCATTCACTTGAATGTTCTGTGCCACACGCACTCTGATGTTCTTAGCTGCACAATGTAATGCCTAGATAGATTATGCTAAAGGAGCCGGAAGTTGTGCGTCTCTCCCTCTCACGCCCTCTGAGTTGTTAGAACTCTACCATCTACCATTGACGCTCTGCCACCATGTCGTCCTATTTCCTCATTCTTGCTCAACATCTCTGCAGTCAATTGTCCCATGTCACGTGGCATAGGCTCAGTCCTCTATATCAGACAGCGTCCTACGTAGTACAACCCAATAAAAGGCATGGAGTATTGTGTCTTCATTTGCTTGTCATCGCACAGAGCCTCACACTCCACTTCCCTGGCTCCATTTCCTTTCATTCATTCATTCATTCATTCACTCACTCACTCATTCATTTGCGCATTATTCTCATTCCTTAGTAGTAAGACCACTGTGAAGGCAGCGGACACGATGTGAGTTAATCTGTGCTGGATGTGCCATCGCCATCTCCATCTCCGTGTGGTAGGTCTCAGGTATTTCCACGTATAGATCAGCATTGCCCGCTCCGGTGGACTCGTGGACCGCGAGTGCACGCGATTAGAATTCACGCTCGCCAATGGCATGCTTTCGCGTCTAAACCGTGGCACGCAATGCTGCATTGACACCGGGCAGTGCCAGAAGCAAGAACAGATACTTGGAGAATTCTTTGCACAGCTTCTGCGCCTTATTTCACTGTAGGATTATCATGGAGCAAACGTGTGGCCATGAGCGAGCGTAGTACCACGAGAACATGCATAACCTGCGGTAGGACCCACTGTGTTCACATGTTCACATGAATGCCAATAGGAAGCGATGTGCTGTTGGAGGCAGCGGGGTGAAACAGGTGTGGTTTGTGTGAAGAAGGGTCAGGCAATACTTAGTGCGTTGCGGTTCTGAAGCAACCCACAAGTGTATTGGCCCGAGGTGATTTCGCTTCTAATTGCCTCGTCCGTGTTTCCTCGGTCACCGCGGAAGAAATGGTCGCATCTCATTCATTGCTACTTGACTCGCATATACGTCAGCCGGCTCGATGCCAATATTTCAGCATTTATGACGCTGAGTTCGAAGGTGTGGGAATGCACACAGATTGTCACTTATCTATGGCCATTACAGTATTAAGGGTAGGAGCGTCGTGAGTGGCGTGGAAGAGAATGGTGGCTGCGAGTTAATGAGGAATGTGAGGGAAGAGGCGAATGTGAGAGTAGCGCAGGTTCGGCAGTCTAGGCTTCGCAACCTGCGATTGACGCAGTGACGCATTTACCAATCTGTTGATGTTTGGTCTGGCATGATGGCTAGCCAGAATCAAGGTGGCTGAAGCTATTACGTGGACACTGTTACAAGGACATCAGTGAAATATGAGGGGTATATACTATGACGACGTAGAGGTGACCGCTGGTGACATGATTGTCACACACTCTACATGTAATTGCTTAGATTTTATGGAGATGACCAACTCCACCGCATCTCAACTCACAGGCGTTGGAGAGGGACATTATAGGGGAGAGTGGGTGCTTGGAGTGAGGCAGTTAAGAGGTAATGAGGCGGAGAATCATCATTTCGCAGTGTCCTGCTCATATCCGCCTTGTTTCAACTAGATGTTGTGTTTCGTTGAATATTATGATGTACGCGTGGCAATAACCAAGCAGCATTTGCTTGAAGCCCTCATTCAAATGTTATTCACACGTGGCACACGTTGAATGCAACTAAAGCTTAACTTCCGTAGGTTCCTCTCTCACAAATCTTACGTTGGGCCGTTCGGCGGCAAGGCGGTCGCAGTGCACGTCACATTTGGCAGATGGAGGGTTACCACGTGCACAGGTGGTGCGCAGACGAATTCAAAGTAAATGAAACAGCAAGGAGGTAAAGTGAAGGAAGCATTGGAGTTGGAATGAGTACAGCAGATCTTCAATAATTCAGTCAACGTCGGAAGAGCGTGGAAGCGCTAAAACCAAGATGATGATAGAAAATTAGAAAGGAACCGGAGGTTCTCTCGGTGCTAAGGGATTGGCATCCTCATCAAACTGCCCTCTCCCCTCCCTTGTCTTCACATTCAGGCTCATCACCCTCACCCTTGTGATCGCCACCACCACTGCGTGGCCACACCCTCTGATGTGACTGTGGCTAATTTGACAAGGCACAACATGCTTCTCACCCCCTCGCTCTCCACCTTTCATTGATCGCAGGCGTTCGTCTCGCAAATTTGTCACGAGCTTGTCGATACGATAAACCAATGCGCATCGAGAGCCTTCAACTGCTGACATGTCACTGTCTACATCAGCAGAAACCATGAGCAAGCGCCACGTCAGACATCGAGCGGATAGAAATGGATGAGAGAAATGGTCCTCCACATGGGTGAGTCCTACATATATTTCATGGTCATTTATTCGCTGAAACTACCACTGCCTCAGTGGTATCCCAAATTCATCAAAACTTATGATAATCGTGATAAATCCATGACAACGTTGACTCAAAGCCTCTCCCCTTGACATACTCAGCGTAATCCATCTTCCTCTATCCGACAGAGAAAACATAGCTGTAATGTCAACGAGTGTGATGTTCTACATCGCGGCATCCTTTTCTATTATGCTTATGCTCAGAATACATCAAGCTGCAGGTGAGTGAAATATGACCAGGCACGTGGGTAAGTGCATGGAGACGTGAGTGCAGAAGTGGAGGACGACAGCGTGTAAGCGACGAGAAAAACTCAATCTAGCATGGGAAGAGGCGAATGGAGGGGAGAAGAACTGGAAGAGGACCAATGTTCGTTATGTCGGCGGGAGTTACAGTCGCGAAAGGGTCGGAGCGAAGAAACACACATAAGGGTTGCACACATCCACAACTGCGAGCACATGTCGTCTCACCATAGAGCTCGAGGAACGCAGATCATTGAAGTGCCTATTTGCGAGAGGAGGAGTAACAGTCGTCCGCAGTGCAGTCTGGGGATTCATTAGACCTACATGTGCTCCATTTGACAGAGTGAGTGCAGACTGTTTCGAGTTGTTGTGGTACAACACTCAACATTCCATTGTACGACCGCTGTCGTCTTCCACCTCCATGTTCTTTCAGAAAGCACTGAATGGCGATGTTAGGCACACTTGCGTAGCTAACAAGACGATGAAGCGCAGTCGTGCAGTGAGCACGAAGGACGCGTCTCTCATCACGACGTACTTGGCGCAGCAGGCGAGGCACACGGAGGCGCCTGCACCATTGAGATCGCATCAATGGACGAGAAGTTGAAGAAGGTAATGACATTTGGTGCACTTCAAACAGTTGGTTCCCGGCCATAACATGACTGGTTCCGTCAATGTCTGCACCTCAACTCACTCGCATTGCAAGCATACGCTCCTACTCACATCTCCTTTTCCCGTCATTGTAAAGCTCGATGGTAATAACTGGATCACTGTCGGGTTCATTGAATGCTCAAATGCCGACTGGCATGCAAGAATTATCAGAGTGGACGTCTCTTTTCTCACTTTTGGTCTTGACTTCCACCCTATTCTACCTCTGCAACACTAATTCCATACTCACTTCTACAGCACCGAATAAGTCAAAACCTAGCGTGGAGGAGTGAATGGTTCATGATAACAGTCTCTCTCAGTAACCGTTCATTCCAAATAGTACTTTCATGCCTGCAACATGACCGAGAGAAGAGAATCTCCACGTGGCGCAGCATTCATATACAGCAAGCAGTGTCCACTGCAATTGCACGCCAGCGTTCAGAGCATGTCAAGGCGATGTCGCAAGAATCCTACACCACGCGCGCATCGTCTTTCCTTCGCTTCTAAGTTCCATGCTTCCTTGCTAACCGCCACTCGCACACCTCTCCAAATGCACATTATATCCTAACTCAAATGAAGCACTGAGGTATTTTACTGTGTGAGTCGTTGCAGGCGAACTTTGTTGTTCTTCTGTTAGTCTCACCTTCCTCTTCCTCCCTTGTTCCCCACCTCCACGCCACCCCCACACTCCCCTTTACTCCGTGACCGGTGCTTGGGGGCAGTAGTTTATTTGAACACAGTTATCTCCTCCATGTCACGTACGAGGACCTTTCATGCACTCTTTCGTCCACTTTCACACATAGCTATCTCCTGACGCAGCAGTAATGTCGTGAAGTATTGACGCAATTTTTAGCACATTTTTACGGCTTCATGAAATTAATAAGTAGGATTCTCTGGGCAGACACTGAGTTGATGAATCAATTAAGGATAGCAATTCATCACTACTTCTGTGAACTTCTGTGCTGCGATTTATGAGAACACGAGAAGATAACCTAACCGTTGATGTTGTTAAAGACCTTTCGGAAATGTGAGATAAAATATAATTTGAATTAACCACTAGCAGCTGCTAAGGTAGAGGTCAAAGAGCGTGAGACCGAGTCTCAGACACGCCTGACGAAGAGAGAAGGCCTCGTCGAAGATTTGGCAGGCGTTGAAGTCAAAGTACACTTTCCCCTCGCGACTGCTTTGATTTATTCTAGTCTAATGGTCGTGGCGGTTTGGGGTGGGGCGGGGTGGCGTGCGTGGGCGTGGGTTAGGGCGTGTCGTGGCGTGGGAGTTAAGGTGAATCCAGACTTGAAATTAATTGGTTTGACGGAAGTCGTCACTGCATCCCAGTAAATCACCTCAGTGCATTCAACCACGAGTTAATGTAACCCCAAGGATCATTTTCGAAAGCCGCTACGCATTCGCCTCCCCTCATCTCGCCTTCCTCAGAGTCGTTCTCCTTGATTGTCGCGGACTGATTGCCTCGTGCGATGCGCGTTTTCAGTGGCGGTTAATACCTCCAAATAACTACCTGGTTGTGGAATTAGAGATAAGAGATTCCACTGACCAGCGCGTCATCGATAGTGGGTTCGCTCTTCAATTGGAGACATGGCAGTAAGTGTGTAGGAATAGTGCTGCTTGAGAATGGTCCTGGGTTAGACTCAAAAAGTGGAACAAGCCGCCCAAAATGAAGGCATGTATTTTAGTTTTTGTGTCTCATTGACACAGCTAAGAAAACCACGTCCACCAGCTGGTAAAGTTTTATTGTCGCCTGTGGAGTGCTAGTCAAGTCAGCCTATGAAGCATTTGTGTGGATAGATGGATATGGAAGACGGTTCCCCAAAACTCGTGAAACGTGCACAATTTGCGTATTTTTGTGTGTGAGAGAGCATTGCTTACCTCGAGTCGGAAAGAGCCTAGTATCATGAGGACCATATAGAAATGCGGCAGTACTTACCATCGAATAACGTGAGTGGTGAGTTGTGGTTAGGAAGAGACGAAAAAGGAAGATGAAGTGGAGGAGGAATGAGAAGAGGAGCGGATAGAAAATCGAGCCGATGGCGCCTTCATGGACGAAGTTAGTGAGGTGAAACATAGACTTTCCCTGCTATAACTACCCTGCCAAAAGCAGCCAGAGGATGGCGGCCATCCATTTTCGTGTAACAGCTGAGTGCAGTGTGTGCCACTTCCGCGTTGCATTACTCAGTACCTGCAGGGGTCACCCCATCATCCATTCTTGCGGCTTATCACCTATGCCCCCCCAATGTCTAACAACTTTTCTTTAACTCGCTACTACTACACAATCACGCTTATTTCTACATACCTACAGTGCCTTCATTCTGCTTCACACGTATGGTAGTGACCAAAATAAATGGCATGTCTCCACCGGATCAACGTCAAGCATGTAGTAAGAGCTGAGATGCTTGTTGTGTTCCGACATACATGGTGTCTCTTCCAATTCTCGCACCGCGATCCATCTCTTCCTCACGCTGTCATGCCAGCTCGAAATGCATTTTGAGTGTTGGCAATGCTCTTTACTACCTGCAAGTGGTTTGAGGCAACTTGTTATCCACTCACTTCCCTCCTTTCTCCACCCCGTCTCTTCACCATCCAAACCCACTAATATCTGAAGACCGCGTGTGGGAATACGTGTCGTCGTAGGATGCCCATCACTTTTTCATGCTCCGTGTCTTCACACCAACGACTCCATAAGCATATACCTTACTCAGCTATAGCTTTTGAGTTCAAGCAGATCTCATTCGTCATTCATTCATACGTCTATTTCTTTTCTTAACCCCTCCCATTATCATTGAATTTGGGGCAATTGGTAGTATGGATGTTTCATTTTAGAATTCTACCCCATACCCTTTCCGATCACGGTACCCATAAGTTTCACTATCTAACATCGTTCCTTTCTATCATTGAGACCTCGCAGTGTGTAGGCTTCATCGTGTTTTTATATCGACCAATGACGAGACAGTGATACACCATGTCAGCAGTGTAGAGGCTCGATGCGCATTGTTTAATCGGTATCGACAAGCTCGTGACAAAATTTACGCGAGACGACGCCTGCGATCATGATGGAAGGGTCGGAGATGCGAGGGGGATGAGAAAAAGCATGTTGTGCCTTGTCAAATTAGCCACAGTCACATCAGAGGGTGTTGGCCACGCAGTGTGGTGCGATCAACAGTGAAGTGCAAATGATATATAACAGTCGCATTGAAAGATTCAGGCGCAGATATGGGAAGGCCACGACGCAAGGATGCACCCTGACTCTCTCGAGCCCTGAATGTGAACGACAAGGAGGGAGGGGAGAGTGCGCAGTTTGATGAGGATGCCAAATCCCTTAGCCGCTGACGAGAGAACCTCCGTGGTCTCCTTTCTATTGTTCTATCATCTGGTTTTGAGCGCTTCCCGCTCTTCCCGACGCTAGTGACTGAATTATTGAAAGGGCTGTTCTGTCGAATCTCAGATGCTTCCGGTGCATTAGTCCGCTTGCTGTGGTGGCAGGGTTTACGTTTGAATTGTCTGGCGCCCGGACCTTGGTTTGCTGGCGTGGTCAGCCGCCTTTGCCGAATGAGGGGTGTGGAACTGGCCAGCGTATGCATACGCATGGGAATCAACCGTTTGGCCGCTTGAGTGAGAAGTTAGAAAATGTGGGTATTTACTAACGAGTGTCCTCGTATCGCCGGCGTGATCTGTTTCCAACTCACCCGAATGTGTCAAGGGCAGTCTGGGTTAGACGTTCAGCTGCCAATCCAATTGTGCATTCTTTCTCACCCTTCAAGCCTAATATTTCTCCCGGTCTTACAATATGGCTGCAATGGCACTACTCACCTTCACAACATATCAATGGGACAATTAGCGGTCAATATGCATAGTAAGCACGTTCGGCTGG
>QEYB01001009.1:0-20892 GCA_017562135.1 Dipylidium caninum
TCGTCAAGCCAGCCTTTCAGTGCCTTGGGAGTGCGTTTTGCTTTCGGCGCCGAAAAACAGAGAGTCGGTACCCACTCTATGATCCGGAAACGGCGGGCAGGCAGTTGAAAAATTCCGTCGAATTTCTGCCTTCGAGGCGGGCAACTCTTGAGCCCAATTCGGTTTCCTGCTGAACAAAATTGACGTCTGCAGCGCACCAACGTGCGTCTCTATGAGAAAATCGACTTTATGCACGAAGCACATCTGTGCAATTAACGGAGGAGGAATTGCAGAGAAGTCACAGATTATACAGGTAAACATTTTTGTCGCTGTGGTTGTATGATATATTTTACACGCAGCTTGCGTAGCGTGATTTAAAATGTTTACAACCCTCCCATATCCATTTGTTTGTAATACGCTTAAATAAAGACTGAGTATTTTTGGCAAGGCAGAATTGGTATAGATCTATTTGGACCCGTTTTTTTTATGCGTATGGAGCTTTTCTCCGAGAGTTTTTGTTTTTTACTCTGTAACTCCAATTGTAGTGAAGACACTGTCTTTTACCGATGCAGCATTTGCTAGTGCGCGGCCGCGATGAACGATGGGGCCGCGGTTGCCTCGGGCACGTGATGCTAACAAGCGGCAACGTATGCGTCGTGGCGGCACCTAATGGAGCGGTGTTCGCAGCGGTGTTGGCGACACCCGCCACTGACTCCGCACCTCTCTGCAACTTCAAATCAAAGCTCCAGTCGGTTCTCGAAGCGAACACTCTACAAGAAACCTCACCCTCAAGTAACAGTGTCAGTTGAGAGTCTTTATTAAAGCACATAGATGAAGTGATATTGCAATCTTTTAACTATAATCTGGCGACTTTTCAAAGGCAGCAGCTATATTCGTTAACAAACGATCACGTCGAGCCTATATTTTAATGCAACGCGACCCAAGCTCGTGAAGGGTACGGCAAGAGAAACCTGTACTGATGACCACCAAGGATCTAGTGGCGTGTTATTGTTGTGTTTAGTATACGAAGTATAAGGCCTGGAAAACGTGTACCGTCATCAACCCGCACGTGGATTTTTTAGTCAAATTTAGGATTAGAATAATTCCTACAAGTTGTGTTTATCTTCACTCAAGGCAATCAGATTATCATCGCACCAATATTCTCCGTTATTCGGTGGGCGTTCTTGTCAGTGCAGAAGCTATGACGCGGGTAATCTGTTACTATTGATTGTTCTTTTGTGCTTTCTTCGAGGAGTTGTACACCGAAATCGTTTAGAGGCCAATGTCACCTACGTGGTGATGGCCCTATCTAACTGCACTACTGATTTGCGTTGAGTGCATTTAAATTAGGAACTTATCTTTGTATACCCCTGTACGTCTGCGTTACAAAGATAGTTTTACTTTGAGGACATTTTATTTTGCTTATTCAATTGCACTTGTGCGGACGCAGTGGAAGTTGTTCGAACTTATTTTTATAAGGCTTGTTGCAGCGAACTTCAAGGTAGGTGCTCAGAAAGCTGCATGTCTGAGCATTCGATCGTTCTGTGAATGTTTTTTGCTGCGATTTAAGGCAATCATTTTCGTACCTGATTTCGCCGATCTTGCATTACTATTTCTTAAATTACAAATCGCCACGTTATTCTTGCTACTATTATGGTACTTGATTTTCTGTCAATAGGAGAATTTGACACTTGGCGGAGGAGGTGCCACCTTCAGAAGGCCAACAAGGCAACTCAAACACCTTTCCCACCCTTATCGGCATCACTTGCTTCGCGACCTCATCGGATGGACTAGGCAGGTTGGTTCGGAGAACGAGCCCAGATTGTGATAAACTCCCGAACACGTCCCAATTATCTCGTTGTTTGATTAACCATCTGTTATTTTATTGGGAAATTTTTAACCTAAATTCAAGGCCCCTTGACTTCTGAACAAGAAGGAACGATTGAAAAAACGTTTTATTGCGAAAGAATCATAGTGTAGGATAGGGCCTCTTTTTCAACCTTACCGGAAGCCAACGCAAATAAGGGTATTTTTTTACATAGTTACGTGTAGCTACACTTCCAAGTTTAATGGTTTCGGTTAGGTATCGAACGTTGTGGGAGTAGATGCGTTCGAGTCGAAGTTACTTGAGTCCCAACAAAGCATATGCTTTGCGTTAAGGTGTGTTTCTTCAAGGAGGGTGTGGGGCACGGTTACACAGCTGGCAACTGGCAGGAGGCACTAAATAGATTGTTCGAGGGCAGTACTTGCATTGGTTAGAAAATGTTGAGCGATGGGTACGGCGGCGTTTGACAACAGGCGTGGGAGCAGGAAGCTCAGTGTATGGTGTCATCAAAAATTTTGGATACCCTCGGATGTGAAGGGCGAGGAATGCGGCGCAAACCATTGCCATAGTTTCTAGAGGAAGAGTAATCAGTAACATACCCTCGTTTATGCAGCAATCCATAAATTCTGATGTTTTCACTTTTAATTACAGAAAAATGTAAACCAAGAAAATAGTTTTAGAACGATACCTTTGCCTGGACTACGCGCACTTTACCATCTTGTGATCGAAATGAACAGCAGAGATCCGCTTTGGCGGATAGTACCTGGATGGTGGCGTTTAGCTATACTGCGAATCCTCCTGCCTGACGAAAACGCAGCTGTTAGAATGGACGGAATAAAGAAAACTTGTCTAAATCAGGAATTTAGACAAACAGATTCCGATTCAAGGACGGGAAAAACGTGTTTTCTATAGGCGTTTGAATGTTTTTAGATCAATGTCGAATTGTTCTCGGCCAGTTCGTTGACACAAGCCTCTTCAGTGTCCGAGTCATGAAGGGAAACTTCGACCAGCCATCTAAATTAAGCCGCTTAAATTAATGCATTGTCGACGAGGACGAAAAAAACAGGCCTGTACAGTTCGAGCAGCATGAGTATTCGTCGCTGTAATCTCTAATAAAGTGAAGGTTTTGTGAGTCGCCGAAATCTATCTCAACCAATATCAGGGCCGTTATAGGAGTAGCTAGACCGTAAACCTCCTACGTCGAAGAGATCAAAGAAAGCACCAACCTTAAAGAATTCGACAAGTGTAGATATACCAATTGTCCAATTGGGCGTCTGTTGGATGCATTACCAACTTAATACGGTTATTGAAACAAAGCAAGGAAGTAAGATTGCGGTAGGTCACAAAACGGCTCGTTTTTTCGTGTAAATACAAGGAAAGGGCCAGAAAGCAGGTATATTTTTATAGCTATTAAGTTGTTCAACATCTACCAGAGAGTATTGTTCCCCTTAACAGGTGTACAGAGCATTACAGGGCGAATCCAAACAACCACCGAGGCGCCCCGAGGCCATCCGCGCCATAAATGAACCGCCGAATTATGCGAGTGAGTCAAAAAGTTGAGGAACCAAGGAAAGTCTTAAAAATCTAGCAAACTCTTACAGAACGAATATGGAGGTAGAAAATTAAGAGCGTTGGCTGATCAAACACTATGCTTGCAATGGTCAATAATTCAATGCTCTGCAATATTTACCTGTTTACAAAAAAATTTATTTTTTTGGAATTATTTCTTTGGATTTTGAAATTTTTGCGACTTAAATTTGGATATTTACTGAGTGCTCAATTATCATGAGGTCGTCCTTGATAAGTTGTAGGATAGTCAAACCGCCAGTTCAGCAAATCAAATGGGGATGGTTTCACGGTCTAAGATTTTTGTCGTCTCTCTAGTCACTATTCTTTTTTCAAACGCACTCAGAGGTGTCTTTGTGTTCATGACATTTATTTCTCTTAGTTGAACCAACCGAGCCAGTTACTCTCCAAACGTTTACTTCAAACATTCAGTACGAAGGTATTCAATTCCAAAAAAGGACGAAAAATGAATCCGCTTCTATCACTTTGGTTTTAAAAGGTTATTATCGGAATCTTCGGGACGCTGAGTTATCTTTAACGTTTAATGAAAACAGTGTTACGATTTGGGAATCCGAAGACCGAGTTGGAGGTTCATGCGAAAAAGATTTTAACTCTCAAAGGGCTGCTCACTGGAATTAGTCTTGACTGATTCTTGGTAGACGGGTAGTCCATGTTTTTCACCTAATACCTTTTTCAGCTGTGAATAGCGGGGTTTATGTCCTAACTGTGAAGTCATTTTCTAGCTCAGCTTCGGCGGAGGCCAAAATTTTATGTGAGATGCTCATTATTTTTTATGATTTGATGCTTCCTCTTGAATATCAGTTGCTCGTGTTTTTTCCTATGCTAGCTACAAATAATACATTGCCATTTCTGCGCTAATTCCACACTTATTTATGTAAAATTTACTTTTTTAGCTGCTCCTATCTTACCGATTTATTCGAAACCGAAGCGGGTGTTGCAGGGCGATTCTCTTCGTATTTCTTGTCGAGTTTCCGGTTTCCCAATACCTGAAGGTGTTCAGTGGCTTTTCGCCCCTATTGCCGTCGAACTTTCGGATGATAAGGCTGCAATTTCTGAAGCTTCTGCCAATCTTAAACCAATAAACTTTTCCGATGAAACGTGGAATAATGCCAATTTCACCGAAGAGGATGGCACGCCTAATGACGCTCTTAGATTCCATTCCATTAATGTTGCTCAAAACGGCCTCTTTGCCTGCAATGTTTCCAACAGTCTCGGTTCTGACGTAACCTTTCTTTTGATCGGAGTCAAAGGTATATAAAATCATAAATGTGTTTAGCTAAATCTTTAACAAATGGTATCGCGTTTGATATACTACGATGTGCGTACTGGGCCACATGTGGATCTACTTGCGTCATAGAGTTATTCATCGATGAATTTATGCTAATCATCAAGTCTTGGTATCCGCTTTGGCATCTAGTCTATTAAACTTTTCGATTGATTTTATAAAGTACTTGTACCATTTTCACCAGGCGCATACCCTTTTCTTGTAGATCGATGGGCGGCTCTGTGGCCTTTTATCGGGATTGTGGTTGAGGTGACAGTTCTGGTCGCGGCGATCCTCCTTTATGAAAGGCATCAGATACGCAAGAATCCTGCTGCTCAGGAAACCACAGGGAATCTTGATACCACTTCACCTAACGGCACTGCTGTGGACAAGTATGTGTCTTTCAAAATCCCATTTTGCCAAAATTCAATTTTCCTCTCCAGTGTTTTGTTACAGTTTTGTTCACTTAACAGTTTAACTACATATTATCATTGTTGTATAGAAATTCCAGGCCGGATGAGGTTCGCCTCCGAAATGCGAGAGCTTAGAAGGTCAACAGTATTTATAGTATTGCTCGTCACAATCGGTGGACTCTTAGCAAAGGGTTGATTGATCTTTCTCCTAACCTCCCACCCCCTTCGCTTTCCGACTTTGCGCTGCATTATAAATTTGCTGGTCCTTTTGATTGCGTTTCTCTTTCCCTTAGATTGAGCTGATGAAATATTCTCTATGCGTTGTTATATATCAGGTTCATTTTGGTATCCGAATATGAAATTCGAAGTGAAATATTTTAAGTACAAAAGTTTTGCACTTTTCTGAGATTATCTGACAAATCCCACTTGATGTATTTTGCGGTGTAGTCCATTAAGGGGATGAGGGAAAACGATGCAAGTTGAGGGTTCTCACAAGCAGGGGAACAGGGTTGTCGCTTATTTGCCAAGGTTAGTTTAGGTTAGCTGTCATTTAACTCATTTGCGACTGGTTTGTTACACTTCTGCATGCGCTATTTAAAGTGCAATGGGTGGTGCAACTCGGCTCCACTCTGTCTGTTCAAATGGTTGAAATCTTTACGATCTCATCTGTGCGATGCCATAATGTTATTGGGGATGGGGACGATGCATTTAACCGGACGTCACCCATTCTCTATCGGTTGTGGCCTGAATTTCATAAATATCCTCGGACAGGTAGTGGCAAACAGATGCTTGTCCTTTTCTCACCAATTTACGATATTTCATCATAGCCATGGCGCTCGAAATGGCTCGCGTTGTTTGTTTGGGTAATGCCTACGTCACAGGATTGTCTGCACTACTTCGTCATTAGACATCCGTTTGCTTAGCTAACTAAAGACTCCATGCACTTGAAGACAAATTGCAATTTTAACAAGTGCTAATTGGCTAGATGTTGGCCATCGCAACAGTGGTCTGTGGTTACTTAAGAAACGGAACAACTAAAGGAGACTCTATCTGAAGACCTTGGAGGCAAATACGTCGACTGCTCTTCTTATTTTAATTACTAACTTCATTTAGCGGAGGGAAAAAGCCAACAAAAGTAACGAATCCAGAACCAGAACGATAATGCTACTTTCAGAATGTGTCATCCATCTGCGTATTTTCATGTGACTGGAGGTCTGCAGATTTGACGAAATGGCCTGAGTAAATCGGCGTCCTTATTGACCAATGCATGCATAAAGAGCCAAGAACGGCTGAGCTCATCTAGCTGCTAACACACATTTTTGGGTTTTGCTTAGGGCTAAGACCGATCTACTCTGAAAACTCGATTCATTCGGTTGACTCATTGTTGAATTAGCAGATTCACGTTCACTTCGTGCAAAGTGGTCTGACATGTGCAAAAGGTTTAGCTGCGATATACCCGAGCTGGACTTGAGTGCAGTGACGTTTAAAATTTACATGAATGACTACTAAATTACGTGGTGCTCATCGTTCACGAGAGCAAATTTAACGCACAATTAAAATGGAGAACAAGTGTAACTTCTAACTTTATGAACCGTGAGAAGTCCTGGCCTCAAAAGCGTCGCTAAAATGCTTCCACACCTTTGAATTACACGAATAAGCCTTTCCGACTTTTCGAAAGAATCAGAGATGTGTACCGTCCTTCAATTTTAAATCAATACTTTTCATGATACTGTGTTGAGAGAGTTGGTTGCGCAAAATCATCCCAACGTATGATCATCCGTAAAATCAAAAAAGAGCTTGAGAAAACGGTTTGTAACTGCATTGCAGTCTCGAAGGTAAACTGTTGTAAGGACCAGCGGTGATGTAAACCATTGTCTTTGTGCAGAAAAACGTCCTACACAACAATTGGAGGTGCCATTTTCCAGGTTGTTGGAACGTGGTGGATAGGAACCATATGGTGGCTGATTGCGAATTTAATGGATAGTAAGTTAGTGAAAACACAATATTTTGATAAACAATGTTGCGGAAAGAGGTATGGCTCCGGTACAGGAACGAAGATAATACTATAGTTAATGTTGCATCCAGGTTTTATCGAAGCCTAAACTTGTACAGGTCGATAGGAAAACTTCCCCGGCGGTTAAAATGTAATTCTAGTTGTGCAGATGTGGCTCTCCAGGTTATCCCCGGAACCTGTGATCAATTAACTCATGTGGGCCCGAGGGCCATCAACGCACGCGTGGCTGGCGATGTAACGTTTGAAATGACTGTCATAAAGCACCGGGCCCAAAGGACGACGGTAAGAGCCTATTAAGACTGCAACGAAGCTTTACGCATTGCCTTAAGTCTTTAGACTATAAGCTTTTCTGTAAGTTAATGAAAGTTCGTTACGCAACGGTGACAGTTGAGCCATTAATTTACCTTGATATGCGCAACTTTGGACTAAATCAGGTGGTATATCTAATCACTCCGTAAAATAACGAGTAAAGTTATATATTTCACCAAATTAAGTAAATGTTTATGCAAATTTATCAGCTAGAAAAATACAAATCACGAGTGACCCTTGTCGTCATGGATGCATGGCCTTCAGGTATTGCTTAGCCTTTGATACCTATGAGCAACATAAAACTAATCTTCGTAGGACCAGCGGCCGTAATCGCTTTGTCCTTAGTGAATATCTAGATTAGTCAGGGAAATCATACATCGCAAACTTTTTGTCCGATGCCATCGATCAAGGAAATGTTAAATATCGGCCAACTAAAGGCGTGAGGTACATTAACCAAGAGTTCTATTGCGCTTCCCAGAATATTAGAATATGACCTAATGGCTACGCACGATTCTAAGATGACCAAAGTTGAGATTCAGCTATGGGATGTAAGCGGAAATAAGCGCTATCAGAACTGCTGGCCAGCGATTTTTAAAGGAGCCCATGGTGTCGTATTGGTTTACAATGCTGATCAACCAAGCCATGCTAAGGAACTAGCGGAATGGTAGGGCATACCGGAAGTAAAATGTATTAAAGGTACCAAATCGCGACTTCACAGTCGCTAGTAAAGGAGTCCTGTTGCTGTTTGATATGCCACACCCTCCCCCAATCAACTGATAAAAATGAAGCGAACTTCTGTAAGTTTAATGTTAGAGAATTAGTCTGCTTTAGCTCCAACGCTTAGCAAGTTGAGTGTTATCAAATCGCGACTGCCCAGCCATGGCGACTCCCTGAAGGAATCTTTTGCGAAGTATGTGGGCCGCTTACTAAACACTCTGTCAGAAGCTACAGAACAAGAAGAGCTTACTATAATTAATTCTTAGTGGGTTTTTACAACTTAAAGAACAGATGTTGTGAACATGTTTTTTGACAAATGACACATTTGATGAAACCAAAGTGCTAACCATGCGACAAATTCGCTCTCCTTGCTTTAGACTTAACGTCAAGGGCCTGCGAGAAATAAATCATACTAAAATAGGTTCCAGAAAAAGGCGTATTTATTTACAATCATTATACAGCTGAAAAGAAAAGTAAAAGTCCGAGGTACATGGAAAGACCATGGAAGGTAAGGAGCATTTAGAGTGCTAGGAACGAATGGTTTCCTACTGGGGCTCTCTTTTATGATAATCCAAGTGTTTGGGTGCTTGAGAAAATAAGCTCTTATATTGAAAGGCTTGAGCGAGTATCATTTCAATGTCATCATTCGTCCATCGGTAGGTAGGGAGCGCTTGTAGGTACACCAAAAGACTATGGAAGTCGTTTTGTCGCAACAAGCCGTCTTTGAATCGCAAAAGGAAAGCAGCGCAGACGTAAACGTGAAATTGCGAAAAACCATCTGCTTCAGCCTGAACAACAATAACGCGGAAGTTACATTGCACTTGTGGATGTATCAAGTCAAGTGATTTTTCTACTAATAATGAAATCTGAACTCAGCGATCTATGATCTATGTGTTGTAGACTAAACTTAATGCAATCTTGCTACAATTACTTAAAAAGTTCAAAGTAAAAAACTAGGTAGGTGATAGTCTCGTCGATGCCCTTTACAACAACTAAAGCTAAGGTATTGACGGCGACAATTTTAACAAATACATCTGTTATAAATAGCGACACAGACCATATAAGTGTCCCAAAGGCGGATTATGCAGCGTAGTGGCAACTCTCGAATGAGAAGATTGTTCATCCACCGAAAGGAGAATTGGAGATATTCTACTCTGTGATTCATCAAATGGCGATGCAATTCGTTATCCAGACGCTCGATAAGACTGCTTAGTTTGTTAATGTTATTCTGAATCCCGGGTTGAGCGAACGTATAATTGTCTTGAATCGTATCTAATAACCTCGAAACACACCAGAAGACATCGGCCTCCACTTTCTGTAGCTGCTCCTCCGTCATCGGCGTGGAAAGTTTCAGCTCACCGGCAGAAGTCATTTCTACAGATAATTTAGTAAACAAGTCTTCCAAAATTGTTGATACCATTAAAGATGCATTTATGTAAGTTCCATCACAAGACGAATAGTAAAATCTTTGATAAAAAAGGTAGCTTTTTACAGTAACGTGGATTTCTACTGGAATTATTAAAGGCGTTGAGGCCTGGATATATTATGTATATGTGTATGGGTGCTGTTGAAGCGGAAGGAATTTTGAAAAGACAACTTCATTAAATAAAATAAATGAGAGGCCATGCAATTTGGCAGATAGCGGAAATATGCAGCATTTGAGAGCATGTAATGAAACCCACCAGTTTTCGTGTATTCAGAGAGAAAGACAACAACGAATGGTGTGAGTAGATCGTTTATACCTTGGACGTATCCACTACCAGGATGTCTTATCGTAACCAATTAAATGCAGAACGCGTTCGAACAGCCTTTAAAGAAGATTGTAATTGTATCGGTCCGTAAAAAATACCAACTTTAAGAACTCAGCCCTAAAAACCTATTCGAATAAAGCTAATCAAATAAAGCCTAACCCCCGAAAATATCTTGCCGCGTTTTGCAACAGCTGCATTCGAACAAGATCTTTTTGTACTTTGTCTGAGAATCTCAAACCGTCGTGGCCATTTCGGAGGTTTGAAAAAACTGCAAATTCAAGGTCTGGTGTAACTGTTTGCGCTTTTTTTTCAAGTGCAGTAAATTCGCCTATCGTAGGAAAGCAGGGAGATATTCCTTAGGAAATGGAAGACAGATTAGAACAAAAGAAAAAAAAAGGTTCAATCATCAGAAGTTGATTCATACACATAAGATTTTCCAAGATGACAGATCTCGAAGAGTTTGCGGAAATTCCGGAACCACGACTGTGTTGCGTAGAGCACCTTGCGAATAAATTTATAGAACAGATTAGACTGATAATGTGCTCTATGCTTTAACGGTGCGTATACGAACCAAGATCAGTGAACGGTGAGTTTATAAGTGCGTCAAATCGCTCAATGCGACGGTCAACTGATGGTTGAGGTAATGACAACGAAGAACCTGTATTGGTATCAAGACGTATTCCACAACCAGGTGCCAGTTTCCCAGATACCCGAATAGATCCCTTAGAATTCTGGGACTACAAAATAAAATAAGCGCTGACAGAGAGGAACTGGTATGACTTGTATGGTTTTTAAGTCCGATGTGGAGATCATAGATAAAAAAGGTAATGTTAACAGGAATAACGCAAAAGCTTCTAGACAAGTCTCATATCTCATGGTGCCATGTAACCGGCTGAGACGTAATAATCCTCACAAAAAGACTGACCGATTGCGACTCGTCAGAGTGTCTCTTCAGTACCTCCTTAGCAGTTCGTTCGGCAACTGAATTACAAATAATAGACGGATTCTAGTTTACCTGACTTTGAAATCAACGACAGAAATTCTTCATCATCTGCCTCCCAAGCATCCTCTACACTTGATTGAAAGGCAGAAAATGAGCCGGAATTTCTGCCGATCATCGGCCAGCACTAATACCCAGGGAAGCGTGTGCGTATTAGGGTAAATCTATGATAACTTCCAGCGAACAGACGACCTTGCCGATTGTCGTAAGATATCTAATGAACAACCGGGTAGAGGCTACAGGTTAGGCTCGTCGGTACATATCGAATTGTCAGTTTACTGATTGTTCAGTTAGGGGTTATAAACATTAAAATCAAAATCCACATCACCTCTTTTATATTTCAGAAGGCACAAATTAATTTTCTGGTAATTGATCTAATTAAGTACAAGGAGTTGACAATCTCCAAAATTATCCGGACATTATATTAGTGTTTCTTTATTAATGTAGGTTGCCTTAGTTAAGGATTTAAAAATCACGTAATTTTACAACGCGATATTGCATAGTAATTTAGCAAGTTTTAGCATTGCCGTAGATTTCCTCGTCTATTTCAACCTCCCATTGATCATGAACTTAAATTGCGTCTCAGATGCCTCAGTGGCTTATCGCACACAACTAACATAGAGAAGAAGGATCTTTTTCCGCTGGATTTCCATTCCGTTCTATTACGCGCTTAGATACCGTGATTAACACTTTATCGTGGAAAATATACGTTTGTCTAGTTTCAGCAATATTGATCTTTATAAGTTCATTTTCAGCGGATTTCGTGAAGGGTACATCATCGAAAATAAGTGTCACTGTTTTGACAAAAATGCGCATGGTGGAGACTACCAGGCACAGAATGATTACATTTCTATCACGGGCATTAGAAATCCTCATTGCGACATTAATGAGTATCTAGTTGACGATATCGGCTCTATGTCTAGTTTTCGTTGATTTAAATGTTATGCTGCTAGGAAACATTCGCTGGTTTCTTACATGCTCTTGGTAGAGTTAAAACGCGTTATAGGTCTCTTCCATTTGCACTCCAGGACAACGTCTTTTCTCCACCCATGCACCTGCATTTTTTTCAAGGTTGCTTCATAATTAGTCTTACTCAATCGTTGTATCTGGGAGGCGATTTATGTACACAAAAATTGCAGCCGACATTACAGGAACCAATGTCCAAGCTACTCTTTCCTGTCTTGGATATTGATGGATAAGTTTTCTGACACATAAAGGGATGCTCAAGACAGCCTGTATGTTATCGATTTGGCATTATTATAGTTTCACGTTTTGTTAAAAAAAAAACATTGCATTGCATGCTCCTCTTTACTCCAAACTTAATGTCATCAACATAATTAAATTCTTTCGTACCAGTGTGACATCGCAGTCAAACGGTCAAATCGAGTCTTCCCCTCTTTCTTCCTTTGTTACTCATTGCCCTCCTGACCTGCCATGATTATGGTTGTGGGAACTTATCAATAGCACATTTCATGAGGGTTTCATAAATTAAATATACGCAATGTATTGGAAAGATGCCAAAGACGTCTGCTGAAAAATATGACTCCATTTTTAATTAAGTTTTAGCTGAAACGCAGGATGGAGTTGGACAAAAAGGGAAATCCCCCGGATTTTATATATTGATTTTGAAGGGTAAACCCTAAAGCGACGACCGCTCTCTACCGCGTCATGGATTAGTTTTACTTCAAAAGCCAATTGATCCAAATAATGATGCACGATGCTTGGAGCGCAGCACTATAGATCACTAAATTCAATCGATATGCGAAAACTCACAAAAGACCATGATAAAATTTCACTAATAAAAATCTGATCGTGTGTAGAATTATAAGCTATACCTTAAAGGAATTAGTGGCTATCTATTTATAGGAATCTGATAGCACGTTTCGCTGATGTCGCTTTAGAGTTCGTTTTTCGGGTCTCGGGGGTATCGTCATTACGTACAAGGACCAACACTGTAATTCGTATATAATCCACTGTAAGGGAGGTTAGAATGCGTTTTAATTGAATGCCATTCTATCTTAGGCCATGTTGGACGCCTAATATCATTGATGCAGCAAAAATAGCTTCTTCAGATAAGGTACAAGGCGGACCTAGCAATTAATTAAGAAAGTTCCTCCGCATAAAATAGCTCTCTGCCTGTGTTGCAAAGTGTTAGGTAACCATAGTTTATATTTTTGTCTGATTTCATAGGAATGAGTAATTGTACGTAACAATACCAAAGGATCTATGCTCAAATATGGCGCCCTAAAAATATGTGCTTGAGTAAGATCCTTTAAGTAGCGCAAATGATACCGGATTATAATTTATACTGATATATCTAGGGTACAACCAATGAAGAAAATGGTTCATCATGTGGTGAGGCCAATCCGTTAAGGCTGATTCGCCTGACCCAAGGCCCTTCACCAAGGTTGGTCGCAGGTCACATCGGGTATTTTGTCTGTCGTTCGTGTTTCAACTCGACCGTTTATGATCGTCTGTGGTCACTTCTGAGTTTACAATTGTCAATGTAACGTTTTTTCAATGATTCCCAGTACTTCTACTGCATGTATTCAGTTTTATTAGCGTTTCTGGGTCACGTAAACCTTAAATTACTGTGTACTGTCGGTGAATAGCTGCTTTTATTCCATTTTGCATCGGTTTAGAATTTTTTGATCTTTGTAGACTGACAATATTGGTAATATGCAGAAAAATCGACACAAAATCCTACACGGTTGAGGTTATGCTTGTTATCTTGTTAATAGGGTATTTTGTTAACCTTTTTTATGATTTTGTGTCAATTCCCCTTTTTTCTGAGGCCGAATAAAGGTCTTGATAAAGAACTCTTCATATCATTTAATTACTTGTTACTTCTCAGTTTTTATTTACATATAACCGTTTTTGCAGCTATTTTAGATAGAATGAGTCTCTTTGTGACTCCCTCACCTGTGGTTAAACGCCTGATCAGCTATATCAAAGAGGGATCGGATAAAGAAGAAAAATGGAAAGAAAAGGCGGTCAAATCTCTTGTTAAGAGATTAAAGAAAGGAAACCAATTGGATGAATTGGAAAGGGCTATAGTTAATCAAGATAGCTCGACTCGTTGTGTTACCATTCCTCGTTCGCTCGATGGACGCCTTCAGGCAAGCATTTACCTGCTTTTGGAACATCTTTATCCAATTGTCAATTTTTCTAACTATTTAGTTTGGTGTTTACTTATTGGAGCAATTTATTCTGCCTCTGATTTGATGCCCTGGCCGTCTGGTGCGTCCCACACACTAGGCAGTTGTGCATACGTTCGAATCTCTTCATTCCGCCACTCCTATTCATTCTGGATGGGTGCTTCAGCGTCGCAAAAAACGTGGCTGCACATAACCAAATAAATCTATACATCATTTCAAAATATGTCAGCCACCGAAGTTTGTTCATATTGCACTGCTGAATGGTATCTTTAGCTGAAAACAAACAACCGTAGCCGTAGTCTTGTGGCCAGTTATCTCTTTCGAACTCTTATGTTTTTCCGTTTTTTGGGTTAAAAATTTGTTCATTATCTGTGAAATGCATTAAATAGTTTTATTTTGACCTTATAATCTAAATGCCACCACTTCATTGAGTTGGCAAACTGTCGAAGATATTATTTATTTGCATAGTGCTCTTTGTTCAGGTTGCTCAGAAGAAGGGTCTGCCGCACGTCTTCTACTGTCAATTGTGGCGTTGGCCGGACCTCCATACTCAACACGAATTTGCGACCAGTAGAAAACTGTCAGTACTCATTTCAAGCCAAGAGGGATGAGGTGTTGCATCAACCGCCTATCATTACCGGCGAATCGAGCAACCCAAGTTAGTTGTTATGTTTTTGTTATCAGTATAATCCACGACACTCATTAAAATTTTTATAGTTCCGTTCTTTAAACCTTTTTACTTACCTCGGCGTTCCTCTTATACTGTACTTTTCTTGTTTCGCGCTTGAGGCGCACTAATTTCAGCGGTAGCCTGTTAGCTACCCTAAAGTGCATCTGTTCAGAGACTGTACCGCCACCCCGCATTATTGATAATTCACCACTAATGTTGTGTCTACCTCGTCTCTTCAATTCCCCTCATGTTAGTTGACGGCGGTGGCAAAAGTTTGCATTTCGAATCGTGTATTCCATTTATATTTATCGTGTGATCCGGCATAATCGGGGGTTCAATTTACTGAGTTTGTGCAAATTAAAGGTCTGATATCGGAACACCAAAGCTAATCTTTCATTACGCACGCGTACGCCACCACTATAGTCTAGTGCACATGACACTGTTCCTTAAGAAAACCTCAGTTCATGACCGTGCCCTGCTACCATTCTTTTCATTCTAAAACGCGTCATCCCTACGTTTCTTTTCGTCTCACAATCATTACGTGTCTGCAAATTTTTTAGAACGACAAAAATTTGTTCCAACTATTCCACCTCATTAGTAATTTCTCCACTCAGAATCAAATCAATCCTTCAATTAACACTTTTTCACTTGCTCTGGCTTTTGTTGCGTGAACAATTTCCTTATCGGTGGGCACGAAGGATTGTCGAGTATTGATTTATTGTTT
Source organism: Dipylidium caninum (assembly GCA_017562135.1). Classification (NCBI taxonomy): domain Eukaryota; kingdom Metazoa; phylum Platyhelminthes; class Cestoda; order Cyclophyllidea; family Dipylidiidae; genus Dipylidium; species Dipylidium caninum. The sequence continues at coordinate 15,412 of QEYB01001009.1, forward strand.
TTTGTATAGTGTTCATGATCTTCTTTCCGTACTTTTCCCCATTTTTTGTCTTGAAACTTGAAGTAACTGGAGAATTGTCCTCTCGTTTTCCGCTCACATATTAGACGTGTTTTTGAGTTATTCACCCATTTTCCTCTTCAATTTATATCCTTCGAGCCTAACTACACCGTATACGTGCATTTTGTCCATAGGCCATTATGGTGTTAAAAAAAGATAACCATAACCATAATGTTGGCGGATACCAGAATTTATCGACCATCATCGATGTATTTACATCGAAGGTTGATGATTTGTGGGCCATTTCGTCGATATGCAATTCGGTGGATTTCAGGCGTCTGATGTCGCTGAATTAGACGGTATTCCTTTCATTAAATAAGCAATGGCATTAGCGCCGAATGAGAGCAACACAACCTGCGGTAGGATGTCTTTTGGATAATCTTACCTATTTCTGGGTGGTCTTTTGAGTGCCACACACGCCACCCATTCTTTGTGCCATTCGCATATCGTCGAAAATTTCATGTGAATCTTTTTCCTTATTACAAGTTGCCTATCAATTTAAATATAATGCTCCAAACCGGATTATGGCAATCATACCCATAACCATCTCATTCCTTTTCCCACTCCTTGAACCCCATTATACATGGGGGTCTGTTTGTGCGGATTTTCATTCCGGTTTCTTAATTTGTTCATTCTCGACACGGAAGGTGCTTTTGAAAGCGTAAATCGGAACAAAACTTGCATGCGTGTTGGCAGCAGCAGACGCCCTTTTTATCCCGTCTGGTGACGTTCTATCGTCTGATTGGTGCGGCGTGGCACGGAGTGGGGCACTGGACGAGGCCGTGGCGCAATCTGGGGGCAATTGCCGACGATGCTGACCAAAAGGCGGTAGGCAGAAACAAACCCCCAACGCCACCTGCTCGCTTAAAACCTGATTGCCTCACCCGTTTAGTGCTTTTGGCCGCTGTGCCTTAATTTCCCCCGCCAAACCAATATAGTCCTTTGCCACCTAGCCCGAAGCAGAAAGGCCATTCTATTTGCAGTCATAGTTCACACCATGCGGCACGTACAGTTTTCTGTTCCCCCAGGTACAATCGCGCATCCTTGCTCCGTCGAGCGTGCCACTTACGTGCTCCCCATGACTGTCGCGCACATTCCAAAAGTAGAACACCTATTAACCGTTATTATACATAACATCATAATTGCCCCGACCTTCACCCATTTAGCGATATATTAGAACATTCTAACGCTGAAATCAAGGCGTATGACGATTGCGTTATGATTCCCGCGCACCTGCACAAATACACGGGTATAGTGCAGAAATCGTGTGCCAAAAGCTAGCACTTCCTCTTCCTTATTATATCTAAATTTTAAAACAAATAACATGCTTCTCAAGTCAAATTTTCCTCTTAGCTTCTTCCGAATCCAATGTGAGCCTGCCTCACCGATTGGCCTTTTCAGCTTCTATTTTGACTCTTCGTCTTTCTATTAAAATCAATCATCCAAATTACTTTGTTGCTATATTTTCGACTAAATAATCCATTACGGGAACGATTTGCATCTATCGCCTTCACAAGTCTTTGATGCCTCGCCTCCTTTCATCAACTCATTTAAATATTTTCTATGATTCCGCTGCATACCTTGGAAATCGCTCATTAAACATATGAACTTATTGTGTTCCATAACCTCAAGCTGACTAGATTTATATCAGTGAAGTCAACTCTTGGATCGCCTATTATTCCACTTTCGTTTCTCTGTCACTTAGCATTACCTATTTACTCCCAAATTCTTGCTGACTATGCTAACTATCCTCCAATCATAGAATAGCACACGACCGACTCCCACATCTGACGTACTCCCCGGCAAGCATAAACGGAGCAGATGGGATGAGCAGTTACGACATCATCCACCATCATCTCATGCTGCTATATCACGCAAGGCACTCGATATCAAGCGTCTCGCGAAGAGATCTGTGCAGGCGCGCGTCCCGACCACACAAGAGAGGGACTCACCAGCAGCAATGCTGGCGTTTGGAGTCCAGCTGGAACCGAGTCAAATACCTCGCACCGGCCGGCCTCCCATCGCAGGCCTGGTTGATTGGCACCGCCATCCCCGCCCTCAGGACTACACCCCATTCCTCAGACACTACGGTGATAGCGCGAATTCCTCGCACCATCTCACCAGTCCATCACCACCGCGCGAACTCCAATCTCCTCCACCCGCATGCCGGTTGTTGCAAGCTCTCGACAGGAGCGAAAATGAAATACAATTCAAGCGCGCCGTCTCTATTAGGCACCAGCCGTATGGCACCCCCGTTGTCACTCTTGAATTAGGCTATGCGACTAACCCCAATACGTACTTTACTCCTTAACCGTCTCTATCCATTGTATCTTCTCATTTACTTCATCAACCATATTCTTTTACTTGACACCCTTTATTAAGCCCACTCGTCTCTCAGGTGCCATTCTTAATGCACATAACTCCATTCGTCATGCAAAAAAAACCTAACCCCCCCTATACGTAATCTTTTCCAGTTATTGAACCCATTTCCCTCGCCTACCCTTTTACGGCCAAGACTCCTCTCTGTAACATTGCCGTTCCTCATCGCAACCCAAAACCGTACATTCTAGCCCGCAATACAACCCAAGCATTATAATTCCTTTTCTCCTAACGAATTCTGAAAATCCCAAAAAGCCTGTAATATGTAGTGTGATAATCGCGCCCTTAGGGAGCTAGGGTTAAAAAAACCTTTTCCTTCCTCATTGCTATCAATAGTTTCCTCGAGTTATATACGAGTCCGCCAACAATAACGGATGCGTTGCGCAGCAACGCGACACCTCGGGCAATACACAACCGTAATTGCCAAATACCGCTTCAGCTCGCAGCATAACCGAACAGTGAAATTTAATGGGGATCGACTACACATATTTCCGAAAAACCCCTTCATCCACTTGACGTCAGAAATCGTTTCTTCTCGCCCTCTCAGCCAAATTGTCTTTATGCTAGCCTACCTCACCGCAGCCTCCCATCTTACCTGCACCTCGCTATGGGCTCCCCTGCACACCATGTTTTCTCTCCTACACTATGACCCAACTTACCGCGTTTGCTGGTGCCACCAAAAGACACATGAAAAACAAACCCCCCCATCTTACAAAAACACACAAACACAACACCACACCACACACCACACCACCCCAAAACACCACAACCCAAAAAAATCAACCCCAAACCAACAAACACAACCCACCACCACCCCACCACACCCAACACCAACCACCCAACCCACACCCCCCCACCAACCCCCCACCCCACAAACCCACCCCCCCAAAACAAACCAACCAACAAAAAACACCACCCCCCCCCACCCCAACACACCCCCAAACCAACACCCCACCCACCACCCACACACCACCCCCCAACCCCCCACCCCAACCAAACCCCACACCCCCCCAACACACCACAATTACCATAAACATCATTAATTCTGTTTCGCATGGCAATTGAGCCTAAAATGGACTCGAATGCGTCTCGTTACTAACTGATCTTTGGTCGGATGCATACAGAGGATGTGGTTGTCATAATTTTTCAAAGTAAATGTTTCTTAGAATGCAGATCACGAAGTCCTGGCCAGCACACCCCACGTTATCTTTTCCTCCCCCTCTTTGTGTCATCGGTATGGGAGCTTGGAATTGGGACCTTCCTTCCGCTTCGTCGGTGATGACTCGACCGAATCGAAGCAAACAGCCCTATAACCGGTTCTATGCTCAGGTTAGTCAACATCCTCCACGCTTCTCTCACTCATTAAGCGTATACGCTCATGCTACTTTACAAGGGATTTGCTCTTCATAGTTGTTTTATATCCAAGCTTCTGAAACAAGCAGTGGTCTAGGGGTACTTGACGTCACGCCATAGTTAGAACGGAAAATAAACAAATATGCATTTCATTGGGTCTAATATACGAGTGCCGCTGATTGCCCTACCAAACGATTAGGTTGTTAAAATTGACTGTTTCTAGCCTTCATCCCCGTCTGAGTCCATATTATCAAGCTTAAGGCCGACTTAATACCCGGCGAAAGTTTTAATAGCCCGTTCAGTAAATGTTCTCGGTAGCACGTTTAACCATCTTCAGTTGATGGGGGCAAAGTGACACAAATTAGTCGAACCCTTTGTACAGAAATGCTTTAGCGTCCTAGCACTAACAATGGAATTATGGGAAATTCTACTACTCGTCACTAGATCATCGCGGATTTGGTCAACGTTTCATGTTATAGGCTTGCACTTCTTGTGAGGATTTAGCCCTCCTTACCACCACTGTGATCTTCATGTTAGAATCTTCAGGCTCTCTCTATCAACATTAATTTTATTGGATTCGGTTCACACAGGTAATGATCGCGACATATATCATCTACAGCGGGTGGTTACTCGACTCACTAATTCATTTAAAAAGCGAAGGTTTATTTTTTCATCACTTTCCTGTTGAAAGAGCCGCAGGGTCCCAAGTAGTGGTGAGCGTCATAAAAGACACTATCACTAGGCACGCCGTGTTTTTGAGGAGGCGTTGATTGGGTTGACAAATATTTCGAGTTCTTTACCAAAAATAAATAACTGTCATTTGGGTGGGTTTAGTTACTTGTCACATGGACTAAAGAGCAGCATGGCTTAAGTGCAGAAGTTTATTTCCCAACATCACACGTCACACACACTGTCACACTACACTCTAGAACTAGGTGTGCCTGACATTTAACGGTTTCAAAGACGACACTCGGAGCCCAGAGGGCCGCGGACTTGACGGCAAGAATGTTTCTGTTGCCATTAGGCATCTGGAGGGGGAAGGAGACACTCTTCACTTAGAAATTCGTGTGGACGCGTCAGTCTCTGCTGGCACAGACGGGATGCTCTCGCATATCGTATACATCTAGTCTGTTCGTACAAGCGAGCCACAAGTCAAGACACTTAGGGCTTTTGGTTTTTCTCAAGCGCGTGGCATAGGTAGTGAGATGCCTCATACGTCTACGGGAGGCCTTGAATGGGCTCCGGGGCATAACATCACGAGGGGCCTGACAGCCCTTACTCAGCGACGTGTGTAATTGAAGCACGGCTACTGTGATCTTGATGGCAGAGGCGAGAGAAGGGATTATTCACAACTAGTGAGTACTATGAGGGAGGTAAGGTACACGCGGAATGGCCGGCGACACATGTCCCTTGTAAGCCAATATTGATATCGAGTTGGCTCGTTACTATATGTTCGAGTTTATTAGCTTAACTTTCACTCCCTCTGGTTTTATTCAAAGGTGTCACTTAACTTTAAACAGGCTAAGAGGCTTTTTCTGTGATATTCCCCGGAAACTGGAAATGAATCAAACACGTGCCCCTCATGTTGTTCGGTGTTTCCGACAACGTGCAGTTCGTGTTTGTGGAATGTTGGCTATTTCTTATCATTTAGTCAATCAAGGACACACGTGAGGACAAATAATTTTGTGCCTA
>QEYB01001012.1:0-26695 GCA_017562135.1 Dipylidium caninum
GCCTTCGCAACTGATGAAGACAGAGCATTTTAGCAAAGCAGCGGCGACTGGCACAGTGAAGTTTAAACCTAAAGAAACACGTTATTAACACGCAATTGTTAGGGTGTGGGTAAATGTCGTGAGTGTGCGTGCGTATGTTTGTGCGTGCGTGAGCGTCCGCGTGCGTGCGTACGTACGTATGTTCTTGTGCGCGGTGCGTGTGCGGTACGCACTGCTTACACGGTATTATCACCCATCAGTGTACGCGTGAGCGTGATCCGAGCACAACGCAACACAACTGTGGACGTGTTTTATCTGACCATGACATTGCGACTTAGTCCAGCTGGCGTCACCAATCAGGTGCTGCGCCCTAAGGCCAAGCTATTGATATTTTCCCACGTGTATGAACGCGCAGTACAACCATAAGGCCGAGGTCGATAGCGCCACGTACGCAACATGCGCGGAACGCGGTGCGTGTGGACTGCACGCCCTACTATACTAATACGCATTTCATACGACTGTCACGTTTGTAACAGCTGTCGTGCTTACCGTCACCATGGCAACTTAACCGCCATCATACCACCAACAACCCGCAGCCTTGTAAGCAATTTGCCCTTCGCTTTCTGTCTGAGCTTGTAGCTACCGAATTTTATGTTGTTGACAGACACATGTAGGACGAAGTTAATGGTCTAGGACGTAGGAATTTAACAGATTTCAGCTAACTGAATGTAAATTGGTTATTTCAGCACAAGGCTTGGAATAATTTCTTACAATACTGAAATGCAATGACCAGCATTGTATTATATAGGGTTGAACATAGGACTTACGTCACTATCACACCAAGGTGTACACATGAGTGGATGGAAGGTTGGCGTGCTATTTCGCATAACACTAGAATTGGGGACTAAAGTGGTCTTATGGTAATTTTATTATTTGGGTTCAGTTTTGGTGCTTTGGTGCTTCTCACATCGATGTGAAAGGGGCGGGAGGCCTCACAGGTCTATTTACGCCAATTCTTGTCCTTCATTGGCTAAAATATTCTGCACCATAAAATCGGTAATCCTTGGTGTTTCTTAATTTCACATCTACTGACGAGTGATTAGTATGCACATTAACATTCAGGGACTATAGAGAGATGGTTAAAATGTGGTATCCGGGACCTGAAATTTTATCCGCAGGAAAATTCCTTATTAGCAGTGGGAACAAAAGTATATTAAATCCATAATTCTTCGGCTTAGCTCTTTTAGCTTAATCATTGTAAGGGATTGAATTACTCAACCGACTCTCCCTTAAGAGAAGTTTCGACACAAGTGATTCTTAACTACTTATTCCCCTTTTCCTTTACTTTCACTATGGCACTCGTTGCTACTAAATAAGTGACTCCCTTTAAGACTGCTATTTTTATAGCACTCGGCTAAATAATAAGAAGTCGTCAAGGTGATAAATATTTAGAGCACGCACTAAGTGTACCGTTAAAACGTATAAATAACGCCGCCGCTTTACAAGGTTTGGTAAATGGGAATTCAGTTGTCAACTATAAGCGGATCTTCCAATTTCCACCATATGAAAAGTGACCCAAAAGCCTACCATGCTCGGATGAATGTGGTGCTGAAGACAATACCCTTTTGAACCACTTGTCGATCAGGTGACCTCTAGCATTAGCGATATAAGTGTAGACATTTAATTAGACCCCATCCCCAATTTTGAGCAGATGTTTGCTACTTATTTCCGCTTAAGCCCACACTTGACATGGGTAACCACGAGGGCAGCGGTTAGTGCAGAAGGCTCATGTCTAGTGTCGCCCTTTTACTAAAATCCTTATGTTACAGTGTAACTGCGAGTGCTGGTGTGTGTGGCATTTCATGATAGCTCTCTTGAAGAAAATACTACCATTCTGTTGCGAAGTTGAATAAGTGTGAGGAGTGACAGAGAGTTCAACACAAAATTCTGATATAAACTGTCATTACGGGTGCATTGACTTGCCGGATACGGTTTTGAATAAAAATCTAGTTATACTGGTTGGAAAGAATGAGTGAGCTGCAGCTGATAGGAGATTGATAGACAGAGCATTAGGAAGGGGTGTGCTTTGTGCTTGCCTATAGCGTAATCATTTATCTGAAGCAGAGGTTACTTCTGTCACTTCCGGAAAGCAGTGGCTGTACTGAAAATGAGAAGAAACAAAAGAACGTTTAGTTCAGAGCTTAATCTATGTATCAGAGGAGCGATGTTGCTCATTTCTTCTTTCTTCAGCCCTGCCACATTTTAAGGATTAAAGGACGGTCTGAGAGAAAGGTGAAAGGCGTGGTACAGAACTATTATGAATGCGGTGCAAATGGCAGAAGACACTGAAATTCGAAGGGAATTGAAATTGAATAACTCCAACCAAGGAGAGCGGCCTAAACTAGCCTGTCGTTACACCGAAGGGAATGGGTGGATCTGGACAGGGAAGAAGTACTTTGCCCATTTTCTAAAAAAGTCCGGCAATCTAGAATAGATTATTGTACTTCATTTGGCGAAAACGAATTTATGTCCATTTTGATTATTCTGCGAAAGTCAAAACCCATGGACTTTTAAAGATGTTCGAGAATCCCTTAGCGGAAAGAATGAAATAAGGGTGATGAAATTAGATAATCTCCCTGGATGGCACTTTGACGATTTGAAATGATGAGAACTACATATTGTCCCAACCACGCTCAGCATATAGGATCTGCCAGGGTCATCAGCAACATTTTTACTTTGGTCACATTGTCACGCCACCCACATTTTGCTTTTACTTAATGCAAGCCTCAAATCTGTGTGGAGCAAAATAACGGAAAATTCAGGGTTACATGTTCCTTTTCTCAGAAAGCCACAAAAATGAACGATTTGCATATGTATTAGTGCTTTGCAGGTTGAACGTGAGGAACAATAGCCTAATGTACAAAGGGACTTTTAATCTTTATACGGTTTTCAAATGGCATAAACGTGTGGTAATATACGTGGGATCCATCGAGAGGTGGATTCACCGAGGCGGTCCGTCGACTCACGCTCACACGCAACTATTTCATAAATAACTTTTTTTTTGAGGTGAAGAAGGTTAGGAATCTCGTTAATGAAGTCAATGGCTGTATCTTCAGAATACAGTCCTGATAAAGCGAAACCAACAGAACCGGTGTGTAATCACCGAAAGTAAGTGGTACTCTTCGTAGGGACTGTCAAAACGACTTGGCTTTAAGTTTGCACAACTTATTAGGTGTGTATTCCACGTAGGAAGCTGCCAAAATTGTCAATTACCGCTAACTGGGTTGCATAAACGCTCCTTATAAGGAGAAGAACATGAGTAAGTTAAGTAACAATGGAAGAGGAAATAAAGGAGCGGAAGAGGTCCCGCACGTACAGTCTTTCCGTTGTAATTGATGGGCTTAAACACACGTGGGATTGAATCGCAGCTCCAGTTAAGCATTATCCAACTATTTTACTTATTCAGCCAGCTTTTTGCTGATAGGGGCAAACGGAAAATAGGTGGTGTGAGTAAGATTCAAAGTCTGGATCCAAACGGTGATCCTCATTGTTTGCCGATAGCGAATGTAAAACCTCATATGCGAGGTACAGTGCTTAGCAACAAATGCGCCATAGAATTTGTCGCCCAATAATACGCTCAATACCCACCGTAATGCACTTTGAGGGGGTCGGTGGAGCTCTGACAGCGACAACATGGAATTCGTTCATCCAACAGAAGGGTTTAAGCCACGCACGAGATGGTGCGACAACAGGACGAGAGTTAATACTATAAGAAGTGGTGGGTTAAAAAGTTTAAAACGTTCCGCAAGGAAAAAGTAACATAGGGTAGACAGAAGGAGACGGACAAGGGAAAGGATTTGAAAGATAGTATACGGAGAAAGAGAACAAACAAAAAGCTCATCTTCTCCATGAGGCTGATTGCCGGAATATATAGCTGAATAATCGAAGGGGTAAAATTGACAAAATATCAGGACTAGGAATAAAATTACATTATTAGTTCCTGGTAGAAGAAGCAGTGACAGATTTAGGCGGCCAGTGAAAATATTGAATGGAGCATAAATTGCAAAGGTTAATTGAAGGCTTTAGTAGCGACCAGAAGAACACGATTGATTGGATGTTAGCATGGTCTAGCGCTTTCGACTACAAGGACTCCGCCGCCTCCCCTAACTTCCCAGTCAATTTCTCACTTCTCAAGCATCTCTCGCTCGCACAGTCTTTCCACCTCAACCTGCGAACATTCTCCTCCACTTTTATGTGTCTCTCCATATTTTGCTCTCGCGAGTGTCTGCCCATTAACGCGTCCACAATATCCACTGCCAAATGACCGAGCACAAACGTTTGGTCTCTCGCGACTTCGCCACTGCGTTGATTATCAACTGATAACTGCCGTGACGCCGCCTCGATTCCCACCCAGAGGCCTACCACTTTTGCCCCTCTAACACATCCTACTCCAGCCACCCAGAATAGTCTCACAATTTCACTCGTCCTCCGCCACCGGGTGGTCAGGACGAGTGCACCATCGTTGGCAGGAGCTGCAACCATATATCGTGGCACAAGCATCACCTACCTCACCTCTCTGTGACCCTGATCGTGTCAGAACTACCGTGAGAGGTGTAGGTGTGACGTGCCACCACTGGCACACCACCCACTTCAAAGTCTACTCGTCGGATTGGTCACTTCCGAAACCACCGGCTGTGTTTCGGTACTCTGTCCTAAATGCATGTTGCACAGATCGCATGCCTCGCATCGCATCGCATCGCATCGCAATCGCATCGCTATCGCATCGCAAAGTCGCATCGCATGATCGCATCGCATGCATCGCCATCGCATCGCATTCGCATCGCATCGCATCGCATCGCAATCCGCATCGCATCAATCGCTACATCGCATGGGCTAACCGCTGTCTTGCAGTATCTCGCAATGCCATCTTCTTTGCTGCTTGCCAACAATCGGGGTTATTGAGTTGGCTCACACAGGTAGTCACGTCGTCGGCCCACCTCATGGTCATTCAACGTCACGGTAGATGAGGTGCGATGGTCGACCCCCAACCTCTACCAGGGGGAGGACTCTGTGAACGCCTACATTTGCTCAACCTCACAGAGAGCTTCTTCTCAGCGACGCGCGTACACACACGATTGCCACTTTCAATCCTGTCTGTGTCAGTCGACACATTTCGGTGTATAGGAGGAGAGTTGTTAGAAGTCACTTCCCTCACATGAGTACGTGCCACATCGACTGGAGATGGACGCTGTCACGTGAGCCGTGCGGGTGAGAGAATGCAACTGCACCCTCTTCGTGCAGTCGATAGCCAGAAGAAGAGAAGCGTGTGCCCTAAACCCAAGTCTCGTGGCCACTCATGCTTGCACACACTGTCAAGTCCGGTGAAACACGGGCGGCACGCCGTCTCTTCAGCTGAATATCATTCTGCCTCGTGGTAGACGAGCGGGAGCAGGGGGCGCAAGTATCCGAGTCGATTGTAAACCTCGTTCGCCTGCAGCTCGCTGACCCACTCACACCTAACAGGCGCACATCGCCACGCGGGCGGCGTAACATGACCTTGTGTGTGGGTGTCGGTTGTCGGTGTCGTGGTCGTTGTGTCGGTGGTGTGTTGTGGGTGTGAGTGGAGTTGAGTGGGGTGTGGCGTGTGGTGTGGTGTGGGGTGGAGTGGGGTGGGGTGGGGTGGGGTGGTGGTAGGGGAGTGGGACGGTAGCCGGATGGAAGAGGAGAGGAGGGGGAGGGGAGGGGAGGGGGAGGGGAGGGGAGGTGGGGAGGGGAGGGGAGGGGAGCCGGGGAGGGGAAAGGGGGGACGAATAGACAGGCGGGGTTGAAATGGCTTTCTGCAAAGGACGAGAGCTGCCGGCGCTTCCGACTGGCCCGTCCCACGTCGTGCCATGCAACTGCTCTCGGAAGGCACCCTTGTACGGCGTGCCTCCACCCAAAATGCGGCCACTATCCCACTGCCACGCGGTGAATCATAAACTCCGTGAATGTTGTACCTGCTAATGCATCACGATGTGTAACAACTGCTCGTTCATGCTCACAGGTGAACATACAAATGACATGACAATGACGACATGATCCTCTCCGCGAAACTACGATCAATTTCGGCGTGCCCCATTCTTCTGTGACCCAACATTTCTTACTATTTCCGTAATTCTCTATGATTAATTTACACTTTGTTCATGCGTGTATCTGTTCGTATGTTCATTTTTACCAACTTGGAGGACACAATTTTGCACTTGTTGTCTTCGTTTTACATTAGCATTTCTCACGTATTTTTCTGTCTGTTGTATGACGACCCGGCGGATTTTGCATCAAATTGTATCGTGTCATTTTCCACGTGGTCCTATCTCCAACTAACTCGGTGTTTTTTTGTAACATCGACCTCGTTCAAGTTGTCAATGTCACATTTCTCCATTCCTAACATAAGGCTTCACGAATACAAATTACTAAAATTTTTGTCGTGCCACAACTGAAATGACATCCGATGGAATGCTTAAATGCAAACGCTTTTAAAGCCTAATTGTTTTGAAGCTTATGAATTTGTTTTTTACCATTTTAGAGCAATTTGTATCAGATGTGACAAAAATCTAATGCACAGACCTTCTTGTTTTTACTGCCCCGCACATCCCTATTGCCATTGTTTGACCCATTTAGCTCTATTCTAGCTCCCTGGGGCTTCTTCTCTCCCCCCTCGTTTAAGGTCGATTTCTCCCATCGGAAAAATAAGTGCTATAAAGCTCTGGAATTAAGTTTGGGGGCACGTAGTTTGCAGAAGACTCAGCGAGGCAAATTTCGTCACGGAGCCATTAATGTGAGATTTAGGTCTCCCATCCACTGTCCAAATGTCCTGCTTTCCTGACTTCTCAAAAGGGTAGTCTTTTTGTAAGCATTTTCATTGTACTGTCTCTAAATATTAAAAATTCCATTCGATTTTGGGCTGACTTGTGTATAAGAGTTTTAACCATTAACTAGCGAAGAGTATGAAAACTGCATATATTTAATTACTTAAGAAATGTATAAATCTTGTCTGCACCCGAACTTGATTAATCAAACGAGAATTTCTGAAAGCTCGGGAAAATAACTTATGTAAAGTCTACAATAAAGTGTCAGATTTTACCCTGCTTTGCGCAATTTCATAATATAATTTATTTACTACATAGTATAACTCTGGAATAAGGCTGAGAAGTGCAGTCCTGATGTGGCTATCCATATCTTGGGTTCAAGGTTTGAGCATCAGGACTTTTCTCCTTCGCTGAAGCTCACCGGCACAGGGTCCCACTAGCCGGTAATGATGAGACTTGGACAAATGCGTCCAATATGTTCGACAGAGCATGAGAGTGCAAAGATCCATGCTGGTAATGGGTAACATCACTCGAAACGTAAATTTAAGACATCTTATTGCTAGTTAGTCTTCTGTGGTTTTGTGGATCCACCAAAGAACACAGTAAAGATCGTTACAGGACTTCCATCAATCTCTCCGCGCTTATTTTCATGTTTTTTAAGTGTCTACGAATGTCCCTCAACCCATTCGGACATTTCCCTCACATCGCCTGAGGAAATGAATTATTGTGAGCATTTGTAAGTCTAAAATTTTTCAAAGCTCGTTTACTGTTATATCTAGAAAGTTCACCGGCCTAGATGGCTTGGGTATAGTGACATACAGAGTAAACTCACACAAACAGCCGTCTGGTTTATACATGGCTTCAAACACCCAGCAGTGTTATTTTTCACACGTTTGCTCTATGATCACTGAACGGCCACCAACCAACAACGTCCATCGCCCACTGGCACACCACCACCATTGCGAAAACCAGTAACACTGACCATGCATTAGAATGTGCTATGAAAATCATTGACTTCAAAAGAAATCGACAGCCTTGATTTATAGCGTGGCTAGGCAAGCACACAAACAAGCCACCAGACCGGCCAATGGGTGGTGCAAGTCACTCACCCGCCTATGGTTGATTACCATTACACGTCCTTTTTTCGGTTTGGTGATGAGTAATCACTCTACGTTGATAACTGCACTGACGCCTGGACTGTTAGGAAACAGGTGAAAGTCATGTTGTTCTGAGGCCCACCTTTTTCACCTCATGAAGGCTGGCTACAAAAAACCATATGCAGCTCAGCCGTATGTACAATCATCGGGTACAAAACACCCATGCGTAATAAATTTGGTCGCATTCCCCAAGCGAATTTAACGCCAAAAGATTTGTTTTTTGGTTCCATCATGGAAGACAAGGCGACAGCAGAGAGATCATAAGCAGACCGTTTCGGGGTGTCCTGAGTAGGCGGAAGACCCCCGATGTACGATCGATCGATTCGGAAAAACGGTTCATCTTCGTCCGGTGCAGCGGCTGTCAGTCGATTGATGAACTCGGCCACAATGCAGCGGCGCACTTGACGCCTGACAGTCTGATTGAAGTTTCCTACGTCGCCATCGGATGTGGCTTTGTTAACAATAGCTGGCGGCCTCTAAACACTGACGGCTTAGAGGGCATTACTGAATTCTGGCTAATTATAATTCTAACCAAGATTCTACAGAATAACGAAAATGAGTTAGATTTCCACGAAGAGAAAAGGCACAAAAATCAACTGTGAAAGACAAGGAGTTTAATTCAATTTTTGACTAAGTTGCACAAATTAGAAATATACGATCTAGTTGTCGAGTCTATTGATCTACTTTGTCAGGCAGCAAAAAAGATTATTGTCCAAAATACAGTCCGGATTTTTAGCAACAAAGTGTGACCGCCCTGCCCCCAGCCCTGTCAAGAGAAAGGATTGAAAAGTGTTAAAAATGTGTTCACGGAATTACATTACAGTTATATTAGTTTGCGGCGTTGGAACAGTAAGAGGGGACACGCACGAAATGACGTAGTTTTCGGGAGAGGATCATGTCATCGTCGAGTGTCATATCATGTCATGTCACCTGTGAGCATGAACGAGCAGTTGCACATCGTGTATGCATTAGCAGGTACACCATTCACAGGAGTTTATGATTCACGCGTGGCAGTGGGATAGTGGCGCATTTGGGGTGGAGGCATACTTACCAGTGTCTTACCGAGGCAGTTGCATAACGACGTGGTGACGGGCAGTCGAAGCGCCGGCAGCTCTCGTCCTTTACCTACAGAAGCCATTTCAACCCGCCTGTCTATCGTACTCGTATTCCTTCCGCCCCTCGGCGCCCCTCGTGAATGTACCCTCCCCCTCCCCTCTTGCCCTGGCTCTCTTTTCTCCCATTCCCTCTCCTACCGTCCCATCCCACTCCACAACACGCCCATATGGCACTAACCCAGCACACCCACCCCCCACAACCCCACCACGCCCCAAAGCGTGGTAAGACCACACTCAACTTCACTCCACTCACACATAACACACACGTAAAAATGTTTTCACACGGGCACACTACCAAGCGCACAGGGGTCATCCCAAGAAAAGTAAGAGAGCGGGAGGACGTACTCCACCACGTGGCGCTGTGCGAGTTCGTTGAGTGGGTCATTCGAGCTGGAGCAGGCGAGACGAGGTTTATCAATCGACTCGGGATACTTTGCGCCCTCCCCGCTCGTCTACCACGAGGCAGATGGATTCACTGAGAGATGGGTGCGCCCGTGTTTCACCGGACTTGACAGTGTGTGTGCGGTGTGTGCCACGAGACTTGGGTTTAGGCACACGCTTCTTCTTCTCGGCTATCGACTGCACCGAGAGGGTGCAAGTTGCATTTCTCTCACCCGCACGGTGTGACAGCGTCCATCTCCAGTATCGATGTGGCACGTACTCATGTGAGGGAAGTGACTTCTAACAAGACTCTCCTCCTATACACCGAAATGGTGTCGACTGACACAGACAGGATGAAAAGTTGGCATCGTGTTGTACGCGCGTCGCTGAGAGAAGCTCTCTGTGGAGGTTGAGCAAATGTTAGGCGTTTCACAGAGTCCTCCCTGGTAGAGGTTGGGGTCACCATCGCACCTCATCTACCGTGGACATGAGTGGGGCCGACGACGTGACTACCTGGTGTGAGCCACTCAACTAACCCGATTGTTGGCAAGCAGCAGAAAGTGAGGCATTGCGAGAGGCTGCATTCGGAGACAGCGGTATAGCGATGCGAGCGAGCATGCGATGCGATGCGATGCGATGCGATGCGATGCGATGGATGCGATGCGATGCGATGCCATGCTGTGGCAACAGGCATTTAGGACAGACACGAACACAGCCGGTGGTTTCGAGGACCATCCGAGAGTAGACTTTGAAGTGGGTAGTGTGCCAGTGGTGGAGCAACACACCGGTCTGACACGGATCAGGGTCACAAGGAGGTGAGGTAGGTGAGGTGGCTTGTGCCACGACATGGTGGTGCAGCTCCTGCCACGAGTGGTGCACTCGTCCTGACCACCCGGTGGCGGAGGGGACGAGTGGACTAATTCCTGGGGGTGCTGAGGTAGGGATGGTAGGGGGCAAAGGTGGCATCTGGGTGAGGATCGAGGCACGTCACGGCGTTATCAGTTGATAATCAACGCAGTGGCGAGTCGCGAGAGCCAACGTGTGCTCGGTCATTTGGCAGTGGAGTGTGGACGCGTTAATGGGCAGACACTCGGCAAATATGGAGACATATAAAGTGAGAGATGCGTTCGCGACCGAAGGTGGAAATACTGCGACCCAGCTGAGAAGTGAGTTGATGTGTAGGGAGGCGGCGAGTCCTTGTAGTCGAAAGCGCTAGACCATGCAACATCCAATCAATCGTGTTTTCCTGGTACTAAAATTCTCGCGGAATTCTACTGAACTTATATAATAAAAACCTTTTTCGGGGCCTTTCTATTTTCTCTACATATTTTACTGACAAACACAATGCTCTGAACTTTTATTAAGTTTTCCTCACTAATAATAATCCATTTTTAGATTTTTCTCAATAATCGAATGCATGTATTTTCTTCCTTTTCCTCTCTTGGAACTATTAATTATTCAATCGCAAAATATGTCTTTTTCTATAATTGTTTGGCTAACCCCGAACCCAAGGCTTCAGTGTTTTCTCACTCTATCAATTATCACCTTCTTTATTTGCACCATTTTTCATTTGGGACATTCCACTGCGCTTGTACGAATCTTCATGGGCATATCAGATTTTTGATGTTGCCCAAGGTTGTAACATGTGTTGCTCGACAACCGTTTATTTTTCACGCTTCACCAATAAAAGTCTGCCTGTTCTACTCGTTGTAATCGGGTTTGATTGGCATTTATTTCCGCGCTTCCAAATTCTTTGGCATCATCGAGTCTCCGTGAAACGCATTGTTGTCCTATCAAAACGCCTTTTTAAAAAACCTTTTCATCGGACTGATGAGAAGTTTACAAGCCTACATTGATACACTGCTGTTTTACTTCTACGTATGAGGTCTACCGGAAAGTTTCTGCATGTTGCTATGACAACAGTTTTCGACACGTAGCGCATGTTTATTTGGCCTCATCCTTGGCTCCCTGTTTTTGTCGCCTAATTTATACATACTAACATGGCAAATTAAATAAGACAGACTTGATGCAGGTTAATTTTATGTGTGAAGCTATAGTGCACCTATGGCTTATGATAAGACACATTTACGTCAGGAGTATTTCATACGAGGTTCAACGAAGAAGAAATGCTTAAAGAATCGTATAAAATTCTACGGGAAGCGCTTGGTGAAGGTGCGATCTTCGGAGAGGATGTGGCATAAGATAGTTGGAAGAACTAGGCAAGGTGACTTCGCCCCTTCTGGTAAGTTTACTTTCTGGGCGACGCCACTGGTTGCTGAAGACCACGTTGGAGCAAGGTCCTTTTTCTGACAGCATCCGAGATGGCAGAAAGGCTTACTTGAGGTCAGCAAACCACTTGGGACCCATATTGGGAGACAGGGTTCGGGTGTGGAAATATTTCAAAGGTGGGCGCCACATGAATTAACTCAGAAGAATGTGAACGATTGAGTCGTCGTGTGCGCATCTCTGCTCGCTGGAAACAAAGTCGAGTCCTTCTTGAACTGGATGATAAGTGAGGATGAAAAGCGTGTTGACTGCGGAAAAAGTGGAAGGGAAGGGGGATATTTGTGAGCCCGGACAGCCTAACCTTTCCATTCTCTAAAGCAAAATTTGTCTCTGATAAAGGAATGTTGTATGTGAGGTGGAACATTCGAGGACTAATACACTGAAGCCTTTTTAAAAGCGAAAGACAAGCTCAATTCGGGAAATTAGTGTCGGCAGCTGAGAATTTAAAGACAGCAGTTCCAAGTAAAGAGGCCTGAACGATGTTCAATGGGAAGGACATGAAACTGCCTCATGATAATGTCGGGCCAAATGCTGCTTTTGGGAACTCGCCAAAGAAATGCAGAACTCGACTGGGAAACTCTGTCGCATACAACCGTATTCGCCGGACTCGGCGCCCTCCAACTACCATTTGTTTTGTTCTTATTTAAATTTTTTAAGTGCCAAATTCAAAAACGTAGAATATGTCAAACAGTCCTTTCAATTTGGATATAAAAAACCAAACACTTTTCAAAAATTGGCAAAAAAAGCCGTTTAACAACAACAGCAATTTATACTCTTTAAGAAAGTTCATTAAACAATAAAAAAATTTATTCTGTTTTATTCTGAAACCAGACACTATGTTTCGGTGGACATGATAACCGAATTCCTCTCCAGTCTCTGCCCAAATGTCCGCTGATCCTTGGTTCAGGCGCAGTTTCGCCAAATTATGGACGAAGAGGGCGAGAACGAGTGAGGGAAGGCGAAATGGAGAGGGCGAGTGGTCGAATGAGTTAGTGGAATTTTGCTCAGGAAGCATAGCGACACATAAAATACCCGTGGAGGCATATTTTATGCCTCCCGAGTTGGGCGAAAGCCCAGACACCCATAAACTTCGCTCGCCGATGACTCACCGTAGTGGGCAAACTACTCAGGTCTGCCAAAAGCCTCCCGCCAATGAATCACGACAGTAACACCGGCGATATCGCGGGGTCCAACAGCTCGACCTGACGAGGGAAGGGCGGTTGTGCTGATGTAAACTTAAGAAGGAAGTGTTTAGATTCG
The DNA here is from genome assembly GCA_017562135.1 of Dipylidium caninum. Lineage (NCBI taxonomy): Eukaryota > Metazoa > Platyhelminthes > Cestoda > Cyclophyllidea > Dipylidiidae > Dipylidium > Dipylidium caninum. The sequence continues at coordinate 13,024 of QEYB01001012.1, forward strand.
TTTCTCTTAATGTCTAGAGTTAACGGATAAACAAGGTGCTCTGATTTGACTTTCGCGTACTTTGAGCAGGCAACATTAGTTTTTTTCGTAATTTTAACCGGATCATCAAAGCGATTTTTCAATGATGGCCAAATTTAGTGATCGTCTACGTTTCCCAGTTTTCGGTAATTTACATTTAGAAGAAGAGTTTACTAAATGACAATGTTCTTCATACCTGATATTGTCTGAATCCTTCGGGACATGTTTTAGGACAACAAGAGGCCTTTTGTAATGAGCCATTAGGTAAAATGGACATTAACTTTTAGGAATTTAGAAATTTAAGAAGATAATTCAAACCATTTTACCTTACTTCAGGCATTCCTCTGATTGGGCACTGTGGTCGCCTTGACTGTGCCTGTTCTGTTATGTGGGAACGAAGGGCGTTTTGGGAAATTCATCCCCTTCTGGAGCAATAATACAAACGTCATTGGTTATATACGAATTATTCAATTTTAGGCATAAAACAGACAACCACGAGTGCGAGAGAGGGAACGTAATTTGGAGCAAAATGGCTTCAAAAGACCATTTGCTTCTTGTTGCTGGGTTGTTTGGTTTAAATTTTGCTGGGGCTGTCGTTAGCGCGAGGTGAACGGGATCAGATTCGCACGAAAGTGTGCTGCTGAGTCACGTAGCAGGAAGCGCGGACGGAGGGGCGTCTGGTGAATCATCGAATTGCTTCTGGTCGAAGTGACCTCGGACGGAAATGCGAGGCAGGAAGGGATCTTAGGCACCTGACCGGCTTCCTCTCCCCAGGGGTCAACATATTCTCTTTTGATGAGTTACTGTTGTATGAGAGATTCGAAAAGTGACCCGTTCCTCAGAGCCTTTGTTACACGCTCTTTTTATTTTCGAACGCGCGACAACCGAACTGGCCGCCAAAATCATCTTGACGCGAATTATACTTGTGTCGGCAATTTTCGACCTTTTTTTGCATCCGAATTGCGCTTATGTCGTTAGGACGTTTGGACGCACGCATATCTACCCATTGAAGCTTGGTAAAAAGCGTGACCAAATTTTGTAACACTTCAACCTTGAAATGACAATTTTTGCATCAGTAAATCAGTGAAAAAAATCAAACTTTACAATTTTGACACTTTCGAAAATACCCACTCAGCAAAGAAATTGGAGATGAACCTTCCAGTTGGGGTTGCCCAGCAATGCCAGTCAACTTGTTCGACATTTTCCATCCACATATTTGCTGGGCAGCATCCTTCTTTGAAACCGATCGCAATATGCGGAAACGATTCCTTCATCTCCACAACTGCAAATGGGAAAGTCACTTGGAGAGATACTGCATGGTGGAGCAATTTCTGTGAAGAAGTAATTCGCCCAACTGTGCAATTAGGTGAGACAGTAGACGTTGGGGGAAGACGTCAAACTTTTGTAAGACCTCAGCATATAATCCGACCTCGAAATGGGGGTGACGGAGCCGGCTGAACGATGTCACTTCCAGTTCCAACTTCAGGCAGCCATTTTTCTTAAATGTTTATCATCCTCAAGAATTGGTTTTGAGCCAGTAAATATCGGTGCAGCGGAAAAATGTCGTCCCATGTGGATACTTTTAAATATTCCACTTTTCAGAAATTATTTATGACGCGTGTCTTGACTTATGTGCGAAATACATCATGCAAATGAAATTGCGTCCATCAGTTCAAAGGTCAACCACGGTAATGGGGTATTTTATTGTCAAGGTTTGCTGCACTATTAGTGGTGCAGGTGCAATTTCCCTTTCAACTAGGTAGTTGGTTTAAAATTCTTCCTCACTGCCCTTTTGAAAGTTTTGTGTAGGAAGATGGAGAACGGATACCGCCTCGAGAGTTTCTTGGTGGAACAGGTGGGTAGGGTGTAGCTGCTTCAGTCAACGATCGTATTACGTGAATATCCTTTATTTTATAATGTCGTAAAATGTCAGAAATGGCCTCTGAAGTCCAAGTGGGATGGCCTCAGAAGGATGTATTTGGGTTGAGAATGTTTGACGCAGCTGGAAGGGTATACGCGCGCAGGACATAATGGTTATTTTCTATACACCACGTAGAGCAACCTTATGTGCAGGTCAATTGACTTGTCATACAGTGATTTGTCTCCATTTTAGCAACCACCAACCACCAGAAGATCTCTTCTGACAACTTGTCCCTGCAAAAAGGCCATCTCAATTGCCTCTTTTTGATGTCTGGACAGTTGTGGAAACTTCAGAGTTTGACCAGACCTCAGATCTTGGCCTCAATGTGAGTTATTGGCAGGCTTTAGTAAGGGGCCATCGGGACCAATCAGACACAATCTCCCTCCCATTCCATCACATGGTCGATTGACCTTCACAAAAATACACGTGGGACTGAGTTTTCTGCCATGCCGAAGTAAATACTTCAGGGATCTTCTACTTGCATATAATTCGACTGGTAGGGAGATTGCAATATTCGTCTCTGAATATTAAACACTACAATGACTTTCATTTTAGTAAGTTTCCATATTCAGGTTAATTGTTATCCCCTATATTCTTCGGGTGCATCACCAGTAGACCTTCGATTCAACGAGACATCTAAATCTAAGATCCAGTTAATAGCTTAGCAGGGTAAAGTTGTTGTGACACAAAACGCAGCACCTAAGAGTGAGTCACTCCAAAACCACCTCAGTGACATGAGTCTGAACAATAAGTCTAGCTTAATAGTGAAAATGCACCGACGCGAAACTTCTTTCGTCATCCGCTCGCCTGGCAACAATTGCGTATGTTTCCGCACGCATGAGCGATGTGCACCGCATAACCAAACCAGAACCACGCAAGTACTGAACCATCCGCAAATTTACAGTATCGAAATTGATGAGTCACTATGTATTTGTTTAGCTCGACTGGTGTGACATTGCGTCCGTTAAATGGTGTGATTTATATATAGGTGCTGGAGGTCTAAAACCAATTATTTTCCCAAAGGGAGGGGCGAGAAGGGGCGCGGGTAGTGGGGGGGCGGAGGGGAAGCGGTGACAGCCAAAAGTGGTATTCGCCTACATGCGATGAAGGCGATAGACGACAGGTCCACAGCAGGTTTGGGATTGCTGCCACATTCCTGCTCGGTTGTATTGTGGAGTGCAAGGCATATTCTGTGATGGACATGGGAAGAAATGGGCGGGGGAATGAGGGCTGGCGGAGAGATGGTGGGTAATTACTCGAAAAATGGCAAAGTCGTCCCCATTTCACCCAGATGCGCAAGATCACCTTCATGAGGTCATAGATAGTCCCCGTAAGGACGATTCAAGCCAGGACTAATCGTAACTACTCAGCGACAATGAAAGTCGCTTAGGATCCGAGTTAACAAATTGTAGGCGTTGAAAATTTATCCGGGAGACAGATGACAGATCACATTACGAGAAGGGAAGTTCAGTGCTTATAGAAACAAAGGTCAGGTTAGTGGCATGCACTCAAAAGGACATTTAGATTTTTTCAAACATCCACTTATCTTCCGTACGCTTGGGCCAGATATTCAACCCAGGTCATCATGTGGCATCTCCAACGTCAGGTGTGGACTTTGTAGCCTCCGGACTCTCGATCGACAGAGGGCTAAATACAGAAATCATGCCTTTTCTTAAACGTATATCGGCAACGTATGGCTTAAAATATCACTTAAGATGTCATATGGTGACGATTCCAGAGGAAGGGCGTGGACCACGAGAGCAGTCATTATTGTAATACGAGCCCCAAAGGTAGACATCAATCAGCCCAATCGCAAACCACCTTTAACACTTTCAATCTCAAGGGCAGGCCTTTGTGCTAAATGATGGATAAAGGTAAGAGCGGAGCCAATTCCAGAAAGTGCTTCGATGAGAATGAAAACTTGTGGTGAATTAAGGCAGACCCTTCATACTTGCTTTCTATTCTGTGAACAATGGCAGAGTAGCGGCTATGTCATCTCCAATAGTTTCAGAAGAAATAAAATATATTCGAGATAAACGACCTAATCGAAACCAGCGTCATGTTCGCAAGCATTCGTGCGTGATACATAATAAATTCGTAAGTTATTTCTACAATAAATGGCAAATGTGTTTTCCTCATCACGGCACAGGGTTGTTTAAAATGCCCGGGATTAGAATGTCTAGAAGGGGAGGGTGAGTGGAGGAGAGAAAAAATAGGGCAATTTTCAGGCCTTTTAACTGCGATTTCAACTGTATGTTCTGGTAGTTTCATCCGGATCAAATTTTTAGTGTCGAGGATGAAATAGGCACTGCTCATAGGCGAGATCATTACGCTAGTATAAGCATGTTAAACATTCACTCTTTCTCTACAGAAGATCCTCTTTACCATGAGTGACATCTATAGATGAGTAAAATACTGCAAGTACTCGACTCTCTTCTAGCTAATTCATCCACGTTCGGATAGAGAGATCAATAGTATTCCGAACAGATCACAGAAACCAACAGACAATTTAGAGAGTATCCGTAGAGAGATTTCCATTAACATTATTGAGAGACGGTTTATGGTACGCTTCACCCTATAACTCCTTACACGATAAAAGTGCTCACATCTATTTATTAACGTCTCAGTAGTACCGACTGTCTGAGACTGCCATCGAGTGAGATTTGGCCACATCTCTCTAACGAAAGGCGTGATTATTACCAAATTAATAATCACTATTCTCAGCGCGAGAGAACGAGTATCCCGTATAGAATGTACAATTCTCATTTCAAGGGTAGAGTAAAGATAGTGCACTCAGATACTATGAATACTTGGTGACGTAGTAGAGTAGAAGAAGTAGGTCGGCTATAGAGCCTAGTCTAGATGTTTTGAGATATATTCAGAGCTCATTGTTAAATTATGTATAAAGTATAAATGGTGTAATATTACTATTGCTTGACGTATGAAGAATTTATTAATAGTGAGTTTGAGCTTCGAATCACTATTTATGGCGCAAGAAAACCCAATCAATAAAGGCAAATGTTTCTTTGAATAATTAGAGCCAAAGATTGAAGTTGTGGGCTGTGTAAAAACGATCTTTAGGTATTGTAAACTGTATAGATAATATCTAGAAAGTACTCCTGATTCAAGCGTAGAACTGTGAGGCCAATTAACTCGTTGTGTGCATAATGGCGGCTACTGAAAAGATTCATCGTAACTAATGGATATTAATTCAAGTAAGTAGATATACTTTATTATTACTGCTAATTTTATCGTTTACCACCGTTAGTTATTCAGTAGAGATGACGATATTATTGGTTCAGAAAAAAATTGGACAGATCATCTAGTTGTGCACCATTATAGGCATCTTACAAACACTATTGACTATGAGAGCATATCTTGCGTCGCCGGAGATATAAGCACATATATCAATACCAGACAACTACCAGTGTAATCACAATAATGCAGAAACTGTTATTCTGTTTAGACAAAATCATCAACTCACTGGTCGGAGTTGTACACACATTTCACTATAGAGGAGGAATCGATTTATCTTATTAATGAGTACTTACCAGATTGTCTGAGCCCCGACTCTTAGAGATCACTCTATATTCTTCGTCATCACTCATATCTTCCTCTAAAAACTTTTCTAATGAGACACAGAGTTATGAAGTCATCATAAACATTTCTACGCATAAGCAATTGCTTCGCTCAGTGTTATCTTTTTTCGGAGAACAAGCCAGATATAGCTATACGTTACGCGAGTGTTTGATCATATTGGAGTGGCACACCAATAAGACAGTGTCCAGAGGAGTATGGAATTAAAACATATGGTCAACTGAAATAAACTGCATCTAATTCACTTTTTATGAAAGAAACTAAGGATTGGACAATATTATCTTGAGCATAGTATATACCTCTCAGTGTATGCTTAACTATAGAGGTAAACGTTCTTCCACGATCACCGAGGACTCTTAATACTTATTAAGGAGTAAAAGCATGATGGGAGTACAACGAAGTTAATAGACCGCCATATCAAACACTGGATTCTAACGTTTTTGGAACAGGATCCGGTGAGAATGTCCTAATGGCACACGTGACACTCCGCATGCACTTCCACCTATTTTACTACAAACAGTGGAAGAAAGATAGCAACTTGTGGTAATCTGACAGTGGGGGATAAAACAAGAGGGATTTCTATACTTTCTCTGTTTAATATTACAACGAAACTACTCTTCTGATGGGGAAAATTAAAATTAAGAGAATAAAAGGGAATGGTGTCGAACAGGTTTCTCTAAGCACTGCTTACCGTCAACTAGCTGGAAAGTAATGCAGCAGTCAAGGACAGAGAGAATTTACCTCCCAATTACCAGCAATGACCTTACTTTTCCGACACCACATTTCCCACAACGCTAACGAACACTTTCACTCTGCGAAATTGATTTTTCGAGGACGAATGCGGATCGTGACTGCACACCAATCACAACCAACCCACTCGGTCATCAAGGAGGCGGCTTCTCGCGACAGCCACCACCACACGGACCTCGTCAAGATGACACGCATTGCACCTCACCCCCCAGTCCACAGTAGCCCCCAGAATCTCTAGCGACTGACCACTCTTAATAGTTACGGGCGCCACAGTAACGACTTCTGCAGAGCTAACTTTTTCACCATTCAGCTACACCTTGCCTCCCTCCTACACCCACAGCGCTCGCCACCGTCGAACTGATCCGACCCCTCTTCCCCACTCAACTCTCCGCATCACCATCTAGCGTCGCAGGACCTGTGGTGCAAGTATTACTCGAGAAGCTCTGTGTCAGGGCAAAACAGGCAGCGGAACTTGAGAACCGCAGAGACTTACAATAACCACTGACTCCCTGTGGGAATCAACATGTGCGTCTTTCAAACCGGGACACACTTCCTCCCGAGCGCGACATTCAAGAGATAGCACAATGTCTCAGCAACTCGTTCGTCTCTGCGATGCCAAAGGCCCAATTCACCCTCTCTCACGACCGTGGTAGTCGAAGGTAAACCCTGAGGAGAAGCCAAACTAGTAACTCCTACCTGGCAATCTACCCTCCCCACCTCGACTTCGCCTCCTACTCCACTTACCCGTTGTGCTAGTACAACAACTATCTGGTGCTAGCAATGAAATTGCGGTAAGCAGGGGTCATGGCCGCAAGAGTTGGGAGAGATCGCACACGACAGACGAGGGAGCAAGGATCGCGGAGACAAAAGGAGAAGCCGAAAACACAAAGAGAAATAATCGACCATAACTACGCGATTCCCTTTCACTCACACCGCCGTGATGGCTATGTAATAGTTGTCGCCCATTATGCTTCCGCCCTGTGAGCTAAAATAATTCCACCTAAACTCATTCGGGACGCACGCCATTTCCAATTTTCGCATCTCTCCCTTGAAGTGCGGGAATATACTCGGCGTTGCCCTCTCCCTACAGAGGCTAATTAATTACATCTGGCCTACACACAAATCTGGCTCTCTCTGCTTCCCCAAAGCTGTCTGATCCACCCATGCTCGGACATCTCTGTCGGCCATGTACTCGTGATTGTTGAATGAGACGAATTTGAGCCGTGTCGGTCCGTGATACACATCCGTTCACGGAGGTAGTGTTGCGTGATTATCCTACGTCTTAGAGATTCTCAAGTTGGTTAGAGAACATTTCGCCTCGAAATTCGAGAGAAATAGACAGCATCTTCTGTGTGCTCATTACTTGACTATCTAGAATAAGCACAGCAACACTAATATTCTTAAGAGAAGAAATTCTCATCTCCGACACTGGGTCACCACAAACTAGATCCACTTGACGGAGGAGCTTCAAGAATATAATCAAACCTTAAACGGCTATAATCTCATAGTATGATTGGAATGCCCCTTCATATTTAGAAATGTCGCAGGATTGGTAAGAGAGGAAAATAAGGGGAAGACGGTTAATTGTGCGAGTCACGAGGTTCTGCCATGTAAGTAAGTATCACTGGAGGTATTAGAGATAAAGATAGGTTTTGTGTAGGACTCAGTACAGTTCAATTGAGACAGGATTACCTTTTAATCCGGAATTGGTAAAGGAACTAGGTCCATTTCCATAGCCACAACATTTGAAAAGAGGAGCTTGTAGAGTCTTTAAGGTATTTAGACTCACCGATCTTTCACGATGAAAACGCCAAGTAACGAAAAGGGCGATTAAAATTCATGGTTAAAATTTGATTTGGGGAGGGCGCGCATAGGTTCCACCGGGAGAGTCTGGATGAGTGTAGCGGTACGGTGGTGTGCGACCTGGTTAATGGCCGAGGTTAGCAGAAGACAGAGCTATATTAGTAGCTGATCGCAGCACATCGCCTCACAAATCGCGTCTATGTTTATCTTGTGCTTCCTGCCAAGTTGCGTATTCACTTATAGTTTAGAGTGTGCGATATTTGCTGCTGAGCGACTACTTAAAAAGGAACACAGCTCACGCGTGTGACAGTGAGACACCTCATACTGGAGACCATGAGACACGAAAGCCAAATAATCTCAAATTGTAGCGTGTGGCACTCCACTCTGGTACCACATGCTCATTGCCATCTCTCATTGCATATGTGGCAATAGCCCAATTAATCCGACTGGTACTCTCCTATGCTGAAGCCGCCCAAGCTTGACACCTTCCATTTCTATTCTTTTTTTTTTATTTCTTTTTTATTCTTTTCTTTTTTCTCTTTATGTGTTGTTTATTTTTTTCCAGAGAGACGATATATCGTTTTGTGCATTTATTACGAGAATATCTCTATCCTTTCTCCACAAGTCCGGTGCTTGTGAGTTCTGTCCTCTGTTGCGTACGCGCGTCTTTCATAACTTATGGCCTATGTCTTACGATATATTCGATGGCCACATATACAACTACAGAGTGCATCTGAATAATCTGAAATACTTTCCTCCGAGCATCCGAGTTCAATAAACAACTGCCACACACTTTTTTCAAATCCTGCTGAACTCAAAGTTTGGGGAGATAACTCACTCTTAAAGTATGTGAAATCCGCATAGGAGTGTCGCGCGTGCGGAAGTTGTGTAGCCTCAAAGTGGTTGCAATGTTTCTTGTGAGTGATAATGTCCTATCTCCACAATCTATGTACTCAGCGTTAGAAAATTCCTACAGGAGACTATCAATATGCTTCAATTCTCCTTGAGGAATAGATGCAATTTTTGGTAGAGACCTTTGGAGGTTGGGTGTAAGTTAGACAATTTAGTCTGTCTGCGCTTTAGAGATAAGCCGATTCTTTTCTTGTTTAAGTACACCCAAAACTTGCGTGGTTTATGTATTGCACAAACGGCCATCTGCCTGAGGGGCCACCATTTACAAAAAGCGTTCTAAGCTTTCAATCTAACATGGGAGTAAAGTGAATCTCTACAATTATAATGGGTCTCGCAGACACACACCCCCTGGACAACGAATAACACACCCCGATAATCCTGCATTGGCGCAATGGGGTTGGAACGGTGCGCGAGGGTGGGGGTAGTGAAAGGGGGAGCAGAAGAATGAGGAGGCAAAAGGGCAGTGGGGTGGCGGAGAAAGGAACTACCCGACACCTTTTCACAATTCCGCCTTTCTCTCAATAACCCGAACAGCACATTCTTTCGAGAGGTGTGGGGGGCTGTGGTGTCCTTCTGATGTGTACACAATCGGCGATTTATACTGGCGAGGCAAGACATTATTTAGACCGGGAGAGACCAATGAAAACTAAAGAACAGTGGTGAGCATCGTCCTCCTCCGCGGAGCCGTAATATAGCTAGAAAGTTGGAAACGGGGAGTGAATCAAATATCCTAATGCCTTAGAGGACCTAATTAATAAATAAATTATAATGTTATTTCGGGACGGGGCTGGTTTTCCGCCGTCCATTTTGCCCTCGCAAGCACCTTCATAGAACGATTCTGGCCAGCATTGGCAAAAGCAAGAATACGTTTAACGTGTATCCATCATCTAAGTGTTAAGTCATCATTAAAATTGATGCGTTTTAGTATATGAAGCACTTCGTTAATTTTGATAACTCATACATTATGTGTGGTAACGAGTAAAAGACAGGGTTCCTTTCGCATTCTCTATCTTGGAGGGATTTCACCGTTCTTTGGGATTGCTGCCCCTTTTGCATAATTCTTTCACTTAGAAAGCATAACGAGCCTGCGAATTCCAAGATGCCTTCTAACCATGGTTACGCCTGCCCGCCATCTGAATGATGGTCGGGGGGATATTCATTATTTACAAAATTCATTCGTGCGCGGTCTTCATCTACTGGGGTGATATTGGCCCCAAAGCTTGCGCTTGTTAAGCCTGGGTCAGTCAACTTCAACTCCTAACTGTAGCCTATCATTATTAAAGAGCAACGCAGGGACAAACGTCCCATGAACAGACCATATGCTGCGAAAAGATATAAACGAAATCATGATAGTCCAGTCATTTTCCACTTTGTTTTCCCAGTCCCGCCACCGCATAGTGAAACACAACACGCTCGTTTAGTCCAACCAGTGACTCTTCCCGGCCTGGGCAATTTTCCTCACACATCATTACGGCTAGAGTGTAACCGAGGCAAAGTCTCCAACCCCTACTTTACTAACTGCCACCACAGCAAACGGGAAATCAAGACGGGTTAAACTCAAGTTGACCGACTTATCAGCGTTAGAAAAAGTATCCTTTTATCGTGGAGTAGGTGACCTCTATGAACAGCTGTCTAAACTACAGGCATTGCAAAGAAATGTTGCTGCCCTGAGCTAATATTACAGCGTGTGTACAAAACTTTAAAAGGAAAAGTCGTATCACAAACAGTCTATTTATAAATCATATAACTGTGAATTTCAAACGTGACAAATATCAACGTGTGTACAAGAACGCGGTCTGGCTGAATCAAGATTTCTCCGAGAGAAACGAAATGTGGCACAAAATTCGGAAAAATGGTGTGCGCAGAGTGCGTAGTATCATGAGGCAACTCTTCTCTCATCTTCTTCTTTTCCCATATCTACAATTCACTGAGCTCTACGAAGACCGCCTTAGACCGAGCGACAAGAGGCAGACACTGCGCTGCTGTGTCGATGAACAACCTATTATATTTTTGAACCAAGTACAGCTTCGGAGAATCGGCTCATATTCGCTTCACGCTCCGAGACCCGTTCAATACGCCACTAAATCATACCGCTCATATTTGAGTGCAGAAGTGACACTTTATGATGAACAAGGATGATAATAGAGGGTCTAACGTCTGAAAGATAGTAGTGGAGAGTGTTCGTTCAAACATTTCGACCTCTGTAAACGAGAGAGAGTTCAATCCTCATCGAGCATTACTGCGTAACCAGAGAGAAGCGTGCTAAAGTTAATTAGCCGTGGATGAGGTACATTGTTGTTTGAACTCGATTAACCAGAAGGATCCTCTGCAGTAGCCCTAATCCCAATATCCAAAACCACGCTCTGTGTATTAACTAACACTCCATTTTTAGAAAATCTTGCAAATAGATATTACAAAGATACATAAACTTTATTTCTACGACAGAAATTGAAGAGAGGCATTCGAAGGTGTAATAAGCTGAATAAGTAAGCAAAATATAGTGTCAATACCTAGTTAACACTGAAGGCGATAAAACATATTTCGAGATCTCGCTTAGACCGAGTTATTGCTGTTGATTTCTGCGAACCTTGTTGTGGATATCCCATTCTCCATTTCGTTCATTATTTTCGGTTTCAATCTCGTGTGAGAGTTGGGTTTTGTGTTGAGAAAAGTTAAGCAATGGTCTTGCGGCTTGACGATTCTCTTGTTTCTCTCACTCCTCAGAATAAGCCTACTTATGACACCAAGATTCTTAATTCCCATCCTTCTCTACACAGCCCGTGATTGTAGGGTCATGTTTGCAGCGTGAGGAGCTACTTGCAACACGCTGATTCTTGATAACGAGCTCTTGGTCTCCCTTCGCTCCCGACACTATTCACCTATCACTTCTCTCTTGCCTCTAATTAAGCATATAGTGCACTCAGCCAGGGGCTCGCTGCACCGTTTCACACAGAAGTGCAGAGATGATAGAACTATAATCATATATCGAGCCGGATTAGTAGTGGTATAAGATTAGGGACGCAGAATGGCGAGGCTATTGGGATCTACCTACGACCAACCTTGTTGCTGCTAGAGGGACGCATACGGCAGGCGGAGTCGGGTAATGGATGATATGCGAGATCCTTACCATGAGAAGAGGCTTTCACCAAATCTATAGGACATTCGCCAGACTCGAAAGGGGAACAATGTGGTATATGACTCCCCATAAGTGTTACCAATTTCTGGACAAAAGTGCAACAACACGACGTATTATTCCGGATAACAAGCATTTTTTGTGCCTTGTAAGCAGGATCCCTGTGCCATTGCTCCGATGGGTAAGCTCGTGCAGCTTATAGATGCATATTACCTAACGAAGGACGAATGTTAGTGTCATAATCTCTAGAATATGCTGTGCTCGGCCTTCAATAATTTGAGTTTTTTCTTCGTGCGCGTGAGGGAGCCGCCGAAGCCATAACAAACTTTATCACCGAATTAGGTGTACAATAGGCCACAGAAGAAAATGCCTGACATGCTGAAATCTTAACGTGTTGGATATGTTATTCGCGGAGCTATTTATACAGTGACCTTTAAGACCGATCTGTCTCTACCATACAAATGACAGGTGTCTATAGGTGCGCACCATAACGAGAGATAATTCACAGTACATCAAAGTTTCTCGCGGAGCCTCACCAAACGGTGAGACCGAATATTTAGAGAGAGTGAAAATTATGTATAAGCCATTGTTGGTATCAAATTCAGCCTAAAGCCCGATCATAGAGTTGAGCTGTGTTGTTCTTCAGTAATATGTATCTTGACTTCAGCGAGAGTGATTATTGGTATCCGTCTAAATAATCAAATAGTCCACTCCTACCCCAATGCGTGACGTATTATATAGATTTGACAGAGAGTACGTAACGAGAATGGAGTGCTAACATAATTTTAACTCGACTGAGATTATTAAACGGAGTAGAAGGAAGTAGATCTCGAACACGAAGTGGTATCCTCAGTCGGTGTACATTCTTATCAAAGGTATACTGGAGTATCCTGAATTGTGCTATAAAACTTTGTGGTAGTTTGCCCCACCTAAAGTAGATTCATAAAAGAAAAGGAGTAAAAATTTGAGATTTCTAAGGCAAAGATAAGCAGAGATCTTTGAAACTAACAATTCCCTTTCCAGTGGTTGAGCGCTTTCATCGGAAGAGTATTTTTGGAATACACATTAATGTGGAGCGAATGGTTTTTGGTCGTCCTGGTTCATGACGTGGCACTCCAAAGCATAAATAAACGGCGGGTAAGTCTCTTTTCATGAAAAACAAGCCTCTCGAGTGGCGCACTAATGAGACGAACTCAATAAAAATAACCCTATTTGGAAAATGGTGAGGCAACCAAAGAAGGTGACAGGTGTCAGCTGGGCGGTCGTGGAGGCGAGATTAATGCATCACTTGAATGGAGAGATGGGCAATGAGCATTGGTACCGTGTTGAGTGCACTACATTTTATTTTTGTTCGTGCTCATGGTCTCCAGATGAAGGCGCTGCGTGGCACCGAGGAGTGTCCATTGAAAACAGACTGCAGCAGAAACCTCAAATTTGGGTCATTGTCTCAACTCGCATGTCCCTCAAATGCTCCCTTCTCCCTCCTTCATGAAGGACTCCTCGTGCCATTTCCACCGCCTTCTTCTCCCTACTTGTAA